>LPNX010792226.1:0-13366 GCA_001517045.1 Pseudotsuga menziesii | reverse complement strand
AGATTGTTTATTTCTATTGCATATTGGAGAAGATTGATTTCTGGAGTCTAGCTGTCTGTTGTGGTACCCCAAGCCATAGGAATTTCTCTCCGTAACACTTGGTTTTACTAACCTTGAAAAAGGACCAAAATAGCTCCAAATCTCATAAAAGTAGGTGTCAATGCTTATCTCTCAAATGGGTACCTAAATCCACTTTCAAAACTCAATTATGAGAAATTCGACAAAAGTGCATATTTTCGACCTTGGTTTGACAAACCTTGAATCAAGGCCAGAATAGCTCCAAATATCGTAAAAATAGGTGTTCATGCTGATCTCTTAAATGTGTATCTAAATCTACTCTAAAATTTCAATTCCAAGAAAGTCGACGAAAGTGCATATTTTCAACTTTAGTTTGACCAACCTTGAATGCGGGCCAAAATAGCTCAAAATATTATAAAAATAGTTGTGCTTATCTCTCAAATGGGTACCTAAATCCACTCTCAAAACTCAATTTTGATAAAGTTGACAAAAGTACATATTTTTAACCTTGGTTTGACCAACCTTAAACAAGGTTTAAAATAGCTCCAAATCTCATAAAAATAGGTGTCCATCCTTATCTCTCAAAAGGGCACCTAAATCCACTTTCATAACGCAATTCCGAGAAAGTCAACAAAAGTGCATATTTTCGACGTTGGTTTAACCAAGCTTGAATAAGGGCCAAAATAGCTCGAAATATCCAAAAACTATGTGTCCTTTCTTATCTCTCAAATGGGTACCTAATCCACTTTCAAAACTCAATTCTGAGAAAGTCGACAAAAGTGCATATTTTCAACGTTGATTTGACCAACCTTGGAGAAGGGCCAAAATAGATTCAAATCTCATGAAAATAGGCGTTTATTCTTATCTCTCAAATGGATATCGACAAAAGTGCATATTTTCAATTTTGGTTTGACCAACCTTGAACGAGGGCCAAAATAACTCCAAATCTCATAAAAATAGGGGTCCATGCTAATCTCTCAAATGGGTACCTAAATCCACTCTAAATTTTCAATTCTGAGAAAGTAGACAAAAGTGCATACTTTGAACCTTGGTTTGACCAACCTTCAACAATGGCTAGAATAGCTCGAAATCTCAAAAAAATAGGTGTCCATGATTATCTCTCAAATGGGTACCTAAATCCACTTTGAAAACTCAATTTCGAGAATGTTGACAAAACTGCATCTTTTCAACATTGGTTTGACCAACCTTGAACTAGGGCTAAAATAGCTCCAAATCTCATAAAAATAGGTGTCCATGCTTAACTCTCAAATGGGCATCTAAATCTACTTTAAAATTTCAATTTCGAGAAAGTCGACAAAAGTGCATATATTCCACCTTGGTTTGACCAACCGTGAACGAGTGCCAAAATAGCTCCAACTTTCATAAAAATAGGTTTCCATGTGTATCTCTCAAATGGCTACCTAAATCCACATTCAAAACTCAATTCCGAGAAAGTCGACAGAAGTGCATATTTTAAATCTTGGTTTGACCAAGCTTGAAAGAGGGCCAAAATAGCTCCAAATCTCATAAAATTAGGTGTCCATGGTTATCTCTCAAACGGGTACCTAAATGCACTTTCAAAATTCAATTCCAACAAAGTAAAAAGAAGTGCATTTTTTCAACCTTGGTTTGAGCAACCTTGAATGAGGGCCAAAATACCTCCAAATCTCATAAAAATAGTTTAAATGCTTATCTCTCGAATGGGTATCTAAATCTACCTTAAAATTTCAATTCTGAGAAAGTCGACAAAAGTGCATATTTTCAACCTTAGTTTGACCAACCTTGAACGAGGGCCAAAATAGCTCCAAATCTCATAAAAATAGGTATCCATGCTTATTTGTCAAATGGGTACGTAAATCCACTTTTAAAACTCAATTTTGAGAAAGTCGACAACAATGCATATTTTCAACCTTGGTTTGACCAACCTTTAACGAGGGCCAAAATAACTCCAAATCTCATAAAAATAGGTGCCCATGCTTCTCTCTCAAATGGGTATCTAAATCTACCTTAAAATTTCAATTCCGAGAATGTCGTCAAAAGTACATATTTTCAACCTTGGTTTGACCAACCTTGAACAATGGCCAAAATAGCTCAAAATCTCATAAAAATTGGTGTCCATGCTTATCTCTCAAATGGGTACGTAAATCCACTTTCAAAACTAAATTCTGAGAAAGTCTACAACATAAGGAATTATTTTTCGCAAAATGTATCCTATTTAGCAAAAAGTAAAAATATTCCTGGAATCTTTCGTATTTTAGGCATAAGGTTTCACTCATACCTCGGAATTGGGAGGAAATTAGACCATTGGAAAGCTCTTGAAATTCTGTACAAAGTTTTGGTTTCGATTTTTTGTAATTACTTACCGTTTGTCTGGGCTAGGCATCTTAGTAAGAAAGCATCTTTTAAAAAACATCTTTTAAAATATGCTTTCTTACTAAAATGCCCGACCCGGACAAATGGTAAGGAATTAGAAACAACTCAAAATATCAAAGTTGTAGATATTTTTCAAGACCTTTCCAATGGTAAAAACTACTCCCAATTCTGTGTTACAAGCGAAAAGTATACATTATAGAAAAGGGTAGAATGTTATGAAAAGTGCATATTTTCAACCTTGGTTTGACCAAACATGAACGAGGGCCAAAATAGCTCCAAATCTCATAAAAATACATGTCCATGCTTATCTCTCAAATGGCACCTAAATCCACTTTCAAAATTCAATTTCGAGAAAGTAACCAAAAGTGTATATTTTCAACCTCAGTTTGACCAACTTTGAACGAGGGCCAAACTAGCTCCAAATCTCATAAAAATAGGTTTCCATGCTTATCTCTCAAATGGGTACCTGAATCCACTTTCAAAACTCAATTTTTAGAAAGTAAAAAAAATGCATCTTCTCAAACTAGGTTTGACTAACCTTGAACCAGGGCCAAAATATCTCCAAATATCATAAAACTAGGTGTCCATGCTTATCTCTCAAATGGGTACCTAAATCCCCTTTCAAAACTCAATTCCAAGAAAGTCGACAAAAGTGCATATTTTCAACCTCGGTTTGACAAACCTTGAACGAGCGCCAAAATAGCTCTAAATCTCATAAAAATATGTGTCAATGCTCATCTCTCAAATGGGTACCTAAATCCCCTTTCAAAACTCAATTCCAAGAAAGTCGACAAAAGTGCATATTTTCAACCTCGGTTTGACAAACCTTGAACGAGCGCCAAAATAGCTCTAAATCTCATAAAAATATGTGTCAATGCTCATCTCTCAAATGGGTACCTAAATCCCCTTTCAAAACTCAATTCCAAGAAAGTCGACAAAAGTGCATATTTTCAACCTCGGTTTGACAAACCTTGAACGAGCGCCAAAATAGCTCTAAATCTCATAAAAATATGTGTCAATGCTCATCTCTCAAATGGGTACCTAAATCCCCTTTCAAAACTCAATTCCAAGAAAGTCGACAAAAGTGCATATTTTCAACCTCGGTTTGACAAACCTTGAACGAGCGCCAAAATAGCTCTAAATCTCATAAAAATATGTGTCAATGCTCATCTCTCAAATGGGTACCTAAATCCCCTTTCAAAACTCAATTCCAAGAAAGTCGACAAAAGTGCATATTTTCAACCTCGGTTTGACAAACCTTGAACGAGCGCCAAAATAGCTCTAAATCTCATAAAAATATGTGTCAATGCTCATCTCTCAAATGGGTACCTAAATCCCCTTTCAAAACTCAATTCCAAGAAAGTCGACAAAAGTGCATATTTTCAACCTCGGTTTGACAAACCTTGAACGAGCGCCAAAATAGCTCTAAATCTCATAAAAATATGTGTCAATGCTCATCTCTCAAATGGGTACCTAAATCCCCTTTCAAAACTCAATTCCAAGAAAGTCGACAAAAGTGCATATTTTCAACCTCGGTTTGACAAACCTTGAACGAGCGCCAAAATAGCTCTAAATCTCATAAAAATATGTGTCAATGCTCATCTCTCAAATGGGTACCTAAATCCCCTTTCAAAACTCAATTCCAAGAAAGTCGACAAAAGTGCATATTTTCAACCTCGGTTTGACAAACCTTGAACGAGCGCCAAAATAGCTCTAAATCTCATAAAAATATGTGTCAATGCTCATCTCTCAAATGGGTACCTAAATCCCCTTTCAAAACTCAATTCCAAGAAAGTCGACAAAAGTGCATATTTTCAACCTCGGTTTGACAAACCTTGAACGAGCGCCAAAATAGCTCTAAATCTCATAAAAATATGTGTCAATGCTCATCTCTCAAATGGGTACCTAAATCCCCTTTCAAAACTCAATTCCAAGAAAGTCGACAAAAGTGCATATTTTCAACCTCGGTTTGACAAACCTTGAACGAGCGCCAAAATAGCTCTAAATCTCATAAAAATATGTGTCAATGCTCATCTCTCAAATGGGTACCTAAATCCCCTTTCAAAACTCAATTCCAAGAAAGTCGACAAAAGTGCATATTTTCAACCTCGGTTTGACAAACCTTGAACGAGCGCCAAAATAGCTCTAAATCTCATAAAAATATGTGTCAATGCTCATCTCTCAAATGGGTACCTAAATCCCCTTTCAAAACTCAATTCCAAGAAAGTCGACAAAAGTGCATATTTTCAACCTCGGTTTGACAAACCTTGAACGAGCGCCAAAATAGCTCTAAATCTCATAAAAATATGTGTCAATGCTCATCTCTCAAATGGGTACCTAAATCCCCTTTCAAAACTCAATTCCAAGAAAGTCGACAAAAGTGCATATTTTCAACCTCGGTTTGACAAACCTTGAACGAGCGCCAAAATAGCTCTAAATCTCATAAAAATATGTGTCAATGCTCATCTCTCAAATGGGTACCTAAATCCCCTTTCAAAACTCAATTCCAAGAAAGTCGACAAAAGTGCATATTTTCAACCTCGGTTTGACAAACCTTGAACGAGCGCCAAAATAGCTCTAAATCTCATAAAAATATGTGTCAATGCTCATCTCTCAAATGGGTACCTAAATCCCCTTTCAAAACTCAATTCCAAGAAAGTCGACAAAAGTGCATATTTTCAACCTCGGTTTGACAAACCTTGAACGAGCGCCAAAATAGCTCTAAATCTCATAAAAATATGTGTCAATGCTCATCTCTCAAATGGGTACCTAAATCCCCTTTCAAAACTCAATTCCAAGAAAGTCGACAAAAGTGCATATTTTCAACCTCGGTTTGACAAACCTTGAACGAGCGCCAAAATAGCTCTAAATCTCATAAAAATATGTGTCAATGCTCATCTCTCAAATGGGTACCTAAATCCCCTTTCAAAACTCAATTCCAAGAAAGTCGACAAAAGTGCATATTTTCAACCTCGGTTTGACAAACCTTGAACGAGCGCCAAAATAGCTCTAAATCTCATAAAAATATGTGTCAATGCTCATCTCTCAAATGGGTACCTAAATCCCCTTTCAAAACTCAATTCCAAGAAAGTCGACAAAAGTGCATATTTTCAACCTCGGTTTGACAAACCTTGAACGAGCGCCAAAATAGCTCTAAATCTCATAAAAATATGTGTCAATGCTCATCTCTCAAATGGGTACCTAAATCCCCTTTCAAAACTCAATTCCAAGAAAGTCGACAAAAGTGCATATTTTCAACCTCGGTTTGACAAACCTTGAACGAGCGCCAAAATAGCTCTAAATCTCATAAAAATATGTGTCAATGCTCATCTCTCAAATGGGTACCTAAATCCCCTTTCAAAACTCAATTCCAAGAAAGTCGACAAAAGTGCATATTTTCAACCTCGGTTTGACAAACCTTGAACGAGCGCCAAAATAGCTCTAAATCTCATAAAAATATGTGTCAATGCTCATCTCTCAAATGGGTACCTAAATCCCCTTTCAAAACTCAATTCCAAGAAAGTCGACAAAAGTGCATATTTTCAACCTCGGTTTGACAAACCTTGAACGAGCGCCAAAATAGCTCTAAATCTCATAAAAATATGTGTCAATGCTCATCTCTCAAATGGGTACCTAAATCCCCTTTCAAAACTCAATTCCAAGAAAGTCGACAAAAGTGCATATTTTCAACCTCGGTTTGACAAACCTTGAACGAGCGCCAAAATAGCTCTAAATCTCATAAAAATATGTGTCAATGCTCATCTCTCAAATGGGTACCTAAATCCCCTTTCAAAACTCAATTCCAAGAAAGTCGACAAAAGTGCATATTTTCAACCTCGGTTTGACAAACCTTGAACGAGCGCCAAAATAGCTCTAAATCTCATAAAAATATGTGTCAATGCTCATCTCTCAAATGGGTACCTAAATCCCCTTTCAAAACTCAATTTTTAGAAAGTAAAAAAAATGCATCTTCTCAAACTAGGTTTGACTAACCTTGAACCAGGGCCAAAATATCTCCAAATATCATAAAACTAGGTGTCCATGCTTATCTCTCAAATGGGTACCTAAATCCACTTTTAAAACTCAATTCCGATAAAGTTGACAAAAGTGGATCTTTTCCAACCTTGGTTTGAATAACCTTGAATGAGGGGAAAAATAGCTCCAAAATCTCATCAAATTAGGTGTCCTTGCTTATCTCTCAAATAGGTATCTAAATCCACTTTGAAATTTAAAATCCGACAAATTCGAGAAAGGTGCATATTTTCAACCTTGGTTTGGCCAACCTTGAACGAGGGCCAAAATAGCTCCAAATCTCATAAAAATAGGTTTCCATGCTTATCTCTCAAATTGGTACCTAAATCCACTTTCAAAACTCAATTCTGAGAAAGTCGACAAAAGTGCATATTTTCAACCTTTGTTTGACCAACTATGAACGCGGGCCAAAATAGCTCCAAATCGCATAAAAATAGGTGTCCATGCTTATCTCTCAGTTGGGTACCTAAATTCACTTTGAAAACTCCATCCTGAGAAAGTAAAAAAAAGTGCATCTTTTCAACCTTGGTTTGACCAACTTTGCACACGGGTCAAAATATCTCGAAATCTCATATAAATAGGCATCCATGCTTATCTCTCAAATGGGTATCTAAATCTACTTTAAAATTTAAATTCTCAGAAAGTCGACAAAAGTGGACATTTTCAACCTTGGTTTGACAAACCTTGAACGAGGGCCAAAATAGCTCCAAATCTCATAAAAATAGGTGACCATGCTTATGTCTCAAATGGGTACCTAAATCCGCTTTCAAATTTAAATTATGAGAAATCCGATAAAAGTGGATATTTTCAGCCTTGGTTTGACCAACCTTCAGCGAGGGCCAAAATAAATGTTCAAGCTTATCTCTCACATGCATATATAAATCCAATTTCAAAACTCAATTCCAAGAAAGTCGACAACAATGCATATTTTAAAACTTGGTTTGACCAACTTTGGACGAGAGCCAAAATAGCTCCAAATCTCATAAAAATAGGTGTTCATGGTTATCTCTCAAATGGGTACCTAAATGCACTTTCAAAACTCAATTCCAAGAAAGTAAAAAAAAGTGCATTTTTTCAACCTTGGTTTGAGAAACCATGAATGCGGGCCAAAATAGCTCCAAATCTCATAAAAATAGGTGTTCATGGTTATCTCTCAAATGGGTACCTAAATGCACTTTCAAAACTCAATTCGAAGAAAGTAAAAAAAAGTGCATTTTTTCAACCTTGGTTTGAGAAACCATGAATGCGGGCCAAAATAGCTCCAAATCTCATAAAAATGGTTTCAATGATTATCTCTCGAATGGTTATCTAAATCTACCTTAAAATTTCAATTCTGAGAAAGTCAACAAAAGTGCATATTTTCAACCTTAGTTTGACCAACCTTGAACGAGAGCCAAAATAGCTCCAAATCTCATAAAAATAGGTATCCATGCTTATCTATCAAATGGGTACCTAAATCCACTTTCAAAACTCAATTTTGAGAAAGTCGACAACACTGCATATTTTCAACCTTAGTTTGAACAACCTTTAATGAGGGCCAAAATAACTCCAAATCTCATAAAAATAGGAGCCCATGCTCATCTCTCAAATGGGTATCTAAATCTACTTTAAAATTTCAATTCTGAGAAAGTCGTCAAAAGTACATATTTTCAACCTTGGTTTGACCAACCTTGAACAACGGCCAAAATAGCTCAAAATCTCATAAAAATTGGTGTCCATGCTTATCTCTCAAATGGGTACGTAAATCCACTTTCAAAACTAAATTCTGAGAAAGTTGCCAACATAACTTATTATTTTTCGCAAAATGTATCCTATTTAGCAAAAAGTAAAAATATTCCTGGAATATTTCATATTTTAGGCATAAGGTTTCGCTTGTACCTCTGAATTGGGAGGACATTAGACCATTGGAAAGCTCTTGAAATTCTGTACAAAGTTTTGGTTTTGATTTTTTTCTAATTCTTTACCGTTTTTCCGGGCTAGGCGTCTTAGTAAGAAAGCATCTTTTAAAAAACATCTTTTAAAATATGCTTTCTTACTAAAATGCCCGACATGGACAAACGGTAAGGAATTAGAAACAAATAAAACAATCAAAGTTGTAGATATTTTTCAAGACCTTTCCAATGGTAAAAATTACTCCCAATTCTGTGTTACGAGCGGAAAGTATACATTATAGAAAATGGTAGAATGTTATGAAAAGTGCAAATTTTCAACCTTGGTTTGACCAAACATGAACGAGGGCCAAAATAGCTCCAAATCTCATAAAAATGCATGTCCATGCTTATCTCTCAAATGGGACCTAAATCCACTTTCAAAACTCAATTCCGAGAAAGTAACCAAAAGTGCATATTTTCAACCTTGGTTTGACCAACTTTGAACGAGGGCCAAACTAGCTCCAAATATCATAAAAATAGGTTTCCATGCTTATCTCTCAAATGGGTACCTGAATCCACTTTCAAAACTCAATTTTTAGAAAGTAAAAAAAATGCATCTTTTCAAACTAGGTTTGACTAACCTTGCATGAGGGCCAAAATATCTCCAAATCTCATAAAAATAGGTGTCCATACTTATCTTTCTAATGGGTATCTATATCTACTTTAAAATTTCAATTCTGAGAAAGTCGACAAAAGTGCATATTTTCAACATTGGTTTGACCAACCTTGAACAAGGGCCAAAATAGCTCAAAATCTCATAAAAATATGTGTCAATGCTCATCTCTCAAATGGGTACCTAAATCCCCTTTCAAAACTCAATTCCAAGAAAGTCGACAAAAGTGCATATTTTCAACCTTGGTTTGACCAACTTTGAACGAAGGCCAAAATATCTTCAAATCTCAGAAAAATAGGTGTCCATGCTTATCTCTCAAATGGGTACCTAAATCCACCTTCGAAATACAATTCCTAGAAAGTCGACAAAATTGCATCTTTTCAACCTTGGATTGACAAACCTTTAATGAGGGAAAAAGTATCTCCAAATCTCATAAAAATAGGTGTGCATGCTTATCTCTCAAATGGCTATCTAAATCTACTTTGAAATTTCAATTCCGAGAAACTCGACAAAAGTGCATATTTTTAACCTTGGTTTAACAAACCTTGAACGTGGGCCAAAATAAATCAAAATCTCATAAAAATAGGTGTCGATGCTTATGTCTCAAATGGGTACCTAAATCCGTTTTAATTTCAATTTTGAGATAGTCAACAAAAGTGCATATTTTCCACCTTGGGTTGTCTAACTTTGAACAAAGGCCAAAATAACTCCAAATCTCATAAAAATAGGTTTCAATGCTTATCCCTCAAATGGGTACCTAAATCGAATTTCAAAACTAAATTTCGAGAAAGTCAAAAAAATTTCATCCTTTCAACCTTAGTTTAACCAACCTTGCACGAGGCCCAAAATATCTCCAAAACTCATAAAAATAGGTGTCCAAGCTTATCTCTCAAATGTGTATTTAAATCTACTTTAAAATTTCAATTCTGAGAAAGTCGACAAAAGTGCATATTTTCAACCTTGGTTTCACAAACCTTGAACAAGGGCCAAAATAGCTCCAAATCTCATAAAAATAGGTGTCCATTCTTATCTCTCATATGGGTACCTAAATCCACTTTCAAAAATCAATTCCTAGAAAGTTGACAAAAGTGTATATTTTCAACCTTGGTTTGACCAACCTTCGACGAGGGAAAAAATACCTCCAAATCTAATAAAAATAGGTGTCCATGTTTATCTCTCAAATGGGTACCTAAATCCACTTTGAAAACTCAATTTTGAGAATGTCGACAAAAGTACATCTTTTCAACGTTGCTTTGACCAACCTTGAAAGAGGGCCAAAATAGCTTCAATTCTTATAAAAATATGTGTACATGCTTATTGCTCAAATGGGTATATAAATCTACTTTAAAATTTCAATTTCGAGAATTCAAAAAAAGTGCATATTTTGATCATTGGTTTGACCAACCTTCAACACGGGCCAAAATAACTCGAAATCTCATAAAAATAGGTGTCCATGCTTATCTCTCAAATGTGTAACTAAATCAACTTTCAAAACTCAATTTCGAGAAAGGTGACAAAAGTGCATCTTTTAAACCTTGGTTTGACCAACCTTGAATGAGGGAGAAAATGGCTCCAATTCTCATAAAAATCCATGTCTAGGCTTACCTTTCAAATGGATGTCTAAATCTACTTCAAAATTTCAATTTAGAGAAAGTCGAAAAAATGCATCTTTTCAACCTTTGTTTGAGCAAATTTGAACAAGGGCCAAAATATCTCCAAATCTCATAAAAATAGGTGTCCATGCTTATCTCTCAAATGGGTACCTAAATCCACTTTTAAAACTCAATTCCGATAAAGTCGACAAAAGTGGATGTTTCCAACCTTGGTTTGAACAATCTTGAATGAGGGGAAAAATAGCTCCAAAATCTCATCAAATTAGGTGTCCTTGCTTATCTCTCAAATGGGTATCTAAATCCACTTTGAAATTTAAAATTCGACAAATTCGACAAAGGTGCATATTTTCAACCTTGGTTTGACCAACCTTGAACGAGGGCCAAACTAGGTCCAAATCTCATAAAAATAAGTTTCCATGCTTATCTCTCAAATTGGTACCTAAATCCACTTTCAAAACTCAATTCTGAGAAAGTCGACAAAAGTGCATATTTTCAACCTTTGTTTGACCAACTATGAACGCGGGCCAAAATAGCTCCAAATCGCATAAAAATGGGTGTCTCTGCTTATCTCTTAGTTGGGTACCTAAATTCACTTTGAAAACTGAATCCCGAGAAAGTAAAAAAAAGTGCATCTTTTCAACCTTGGTTTGACCAACTTTGCACACGGGCCAAAATATCTCGAAATCTCATATAAATAGGCATGCATGCCTATCTCTCAAATGGGTATCTAAATCTACTTTAAAATTTAAATTCTGAGAAAGTCAACAAAAGTGCATATTTTCAACCTTGGTTTGACAAACCATGAACGAGCGCCAAAATAGCTCCAAATCTCATAAAAATAGGTGTCCATGCTTATGTCTCAAATGGGTACCTAAATCCGCTTAAAAATTTAAATTATGAGAAATCTGATAAAAGTGGATATTTTCAGCCTTGGTTTGACCTACATTCAGCGAGGGCCAAAATAGATGTTCGAGCTTATCTCTCACATTCGTATATAAATCCAATTTCAAAACTCAATTCCGAGAAGGTCGACAACAATGCATATTTTAAAACTTGGCTTGACCAACTTTGAACGAGAGCCAAAATAGCTCCAAATCTCATAAAAATAAGTGTCCATGCTTATCTCTCCAAAACTCAATTTTGAGAAAGTCAACAAAAGTGAATATTTTAAACCACCTTGGTTTGACCAACGTTGAACGAGGGACACAATAGCACCAAATCTAATAAAAATAGTTTTCCATGCTTATCTATGAAACCCACCTAAATCCACTTTAAAAGTAAATTTCTTGAAAGTCGACAAAAGTTCAAATTTTAAACCTTGGTTTGACCAACCTTGAACAAGGGCCAAAATAGCTCCAAATATCATAAAAATAGGTGTCAATGCAAATGTCTCAAATTGGTAATCTAAATCTAGCTTAAAATTTCAGTTCCGAGAAAGTAGAGAAAAGTGCATATTTTCAACCTTAGTAAGAAAGCATCTTTTAAATAGATGTCAATTCTTGTGTCTCAAATGGGTACATAAATCCACTTTAAAATTTCAATTTCGAGAAAGCCGACAAAAGTGGATATTTTCAACCTTGGTTTGAGCAACCTTCAACGAGGGCCAAAATAGCTCCACATCTCATTAAAATAGGTGTCCATGCTTATCTCTAAAATGGGTACCTACATCCACTTTGAAAACTCAATTATGAGAACGTCGACAAAAGTACATCTTTTCAACGTTGGTTTGACCAACCTTGAACGAGGGGCAAAATAGCTTCAGATCTCATAAAAATAGGTGTCCATGCTTATTTATAAAATGGGTATATAAATCTACTTTAAAATTTCAATTCCAAGAAATTTGACAGAAGTACATAATTTCATCATTGGTTTGACCAACCTTCATCGCGGGACAAAATAGCTCCAAATCTCATAAAAATAGGTGTCCATGCTTATCTCTCAAATGGGTACCTAAATCCACTTTCAAAACTCGATTATGAGAAATTCGAAAAAAGTGCATCTTTTAAACTGTTGTAATCCTACAGATCACATAAGGTTACCAATAATACATACAACAATATACACAGATACAAGAGACAAGAACTGATAACAAGAACAGATTATATTATTCTCAATAGGTCATACAAAGCCAAGAACTGAACTACATTCTTGAGTGGCTCAACAGCCTAATATACAGGTTACAAACAGTTACAATCATAACTACCTGTCGGTTCACCGAACCGACACGACTATTAGTTAACAGACTAACTACTGTGTTTACTCGGCCGACCGACGTAGTCGGTGCCTCGACTTAGTCGGCTGATCGACTAAGTCGGTTTTCGTTCAAGTCGACTTATGTCGACTTGCTCCTTCTACAACTCCCCCACAAACAAAACATTTCTTCGTCCCGAAGAAAGAGGGAGGTACAAAAACAAAAAATAGAGTGAAATGAGATCGGCAAAAGAGAGAGTGCTACTGAGGTGGGCTGTGCAATCGAATAGTTGGTCTTCTTTGTACACAGACTTCGACTATGGCTGGTGCTGTGATGGCAAGCTGATGTTGAAAATCCGTCCATGTCTGCAAGGATTTCTGAATGTCGATAGTCAGAGTAGTGAGATTTGAAAGTACCGACATCTTTACTGCCATTGCCATTTCTGCAATATGTTCCATGTTGGGGCCCAGCAGCTGATTGTGTTCTTCCGCTGTCTCAAGGAGTCTTTTCATCTGCGGACAGATGTTGTCGACTTTCTCCAAGTTGGGAAGTGCGTGCTGAACCCACTGGTGTGCCTCACGTTCCAACTGCTGCA
>LPNX010792201.1:0-39097 GCA_001517045.1 Pseudotsuga menziesii | reverse complement strand
TGAATAATGAATGATTTACATGTTTTGTAGTGAACTGTTAGAGCTTGTAATCTTTTAGTTATTTGAATATTGAATCTGTAATTGGATGAAATAATCCTACCTATGTTTTTCCCCATCTGGAATAAACTAGACTGTACTCTAGCACAGGTAGTGTGTTTAAAACAGATAAAGATATGATAGGAATATGAAATGAGTAGATGTATTATGCATTTCATTATATCAGCTTAACTTATTTCTGTATGAAGACTATTATCAACAAAGAACAATAACCTATTATTATATGTTCTTGTTAACTAGATTAAGTATGTCAGTACTTTAGAAAAAGAAATAGAAATAACTCAGCACAGGTAGAAAGATCTTCTTTATAAATACTCTAATAGGAAATAGATTATGCTATACATAGTATCTTATTCTTTTTATCGAATTTAAATTATGCAGGATGTTAATCTGTGCTATGTTACATGTTTATTTTCCTTGTATCATACTTATTGAATGTTGCTATGCAGTAGAAGAAATAAAGCTAAACTGCTGGTTTACTTTCAGTTCAAGCAAAGGTATCAAATACCATATCTAGTTTACTAGAATTAATAATAGTTTATAAAAAACTAATAGATACTACTAACTCAAGATAGTGATATGAAAAATAATTATGGTATTAAGATAGAAAATATAAATACTTAGTTTAATTAATTATATTGTTAATTAACTAAGAGAATTAGTTATTATAAATTGAAAGGGTTTTTGGAAAAGAATTATTCTTTTATTTAAAAAAAAACAGACTCATTACTAAATTAATGTTTACGAGTAGTCCTACTAAAACCCTAGGTAACAATTCAGAAAAATAATAAGAACTTAATAAATTAACATTGCATATCTATATAAGAACTCTACTGCAAATACTAACATGTTTATCTTTCTACAAAAGAGAACTATAGGGTCGAACCCTAGTTTAATAATACCCTTGTTCTAATAAAAACAACCAAGTCATAATCTAGTGGTTGGATTTTATGTATAGGTATAAGCAATAAACTGCTACAGAAGAGTCACAGTCTTATTTAAATAAGTGTATGCACAAATACAAGTTTAAGTATTTGTATTATATACAGATAATATTATTAACATAAATATTATTGTTTATAAATCAAAAATAAATTCTTTTACAAAATGGAGAAATCTTTAAAGAAAGAACAAAGATTATTTCCATAAACCCTAATCTGGAATTCCTCGAGCCATTAAAATAATTTTAAATTCTTTTGACAGTAATCAAACTTAATGAAATAACAATACATAAATTATCTTTATAAAAGTTAAATAGGGTAAAAACCCTAGCTCTTATTTCTGAGCAGAAAACTACCAGTCTTCTTTTATATGCAAATCCATTACAGTAGTAACCTAGGATAAACAATAAGCTTAGTTTATAATATCACTATTCGGAATAGCCGAAGATATCATTTTAAATATCGACGTTTCGGGTCCACAACAGGACTCATAATCAGGATGGTGTGATGTGAAGAAGAGTAGGTGATCTCAGTCTTGGTTATTAATATTTAATTGCAGAGAGTAATATGCAAATTAAATTCAGGTCTTTGCAATTCTTAAGGAAAGTGAGATCGGCTACTCTTCTTTGTATTTTAACCCTCAGCTTCTCCAATAACCAGATCTGCTGCCAGATATGCCTTCCATATAGGGATGTAATCTATGTTGCTAGGCTTCTGCGGTGCATGTTTATAATATCAGTATTCGGAATAGCCGCAGATATAATTTTAAATATCGACGTTTCGGGTCCATAACAGGACTCATCATTAGGATGGTGTGATGTGAAGAAGAGTAGGCAATCTCAGTCTTGGTTATTAATACTTAATTGCAGAGAGTAATATGCAAATTAAATTCAGGTCTCTGCAATTCTTAAGGAAAGTGAGATCGGCTACTCTTCTTTGTATTTTAACCCTCAGCTTCTCCAATAATCGGATCTGCTGCCAGATATCCCTTCTGTATAGGGATGTAATATCTGTTGCTAGGCTTCTGCAGTGCATGTTTATAATATCAGTATTCGGAATAGCCACAGATATCATTTTAAATATCGACGTTTCGGGTCCACAACAGGACTCATCATCAGGATGGTGTGATGTGAAGAAGAGTAGGCGATCTCAGTCTTGGTTATTAATACTTAATCGCAGAGAGTAATATGCAAATTAAATTTATGTCTCTACAATTCTTAAGGAAAGTGAGATCGGCTACTCTTCTTTGTATTTTAACCCTCATCTTCTCCAATAACCGGATCTGGAGAATTGCAGAGACCTGAATTTAATTTGCATATTACTCTCTGCAATTAAGTATTAATAACCAAGACTGAGATCGCCTACTCTTCTTCACATCACACCATCCTCATGATCAGTCCTGTTGTGGACCCGAAACGTCGATATTTAAAATGATATCTGCGGCTATTCCAAATACTGATATTATAAACATGCACCGAAGAAGCCTAGCAACAGAAATAAGCTTAGTTATTTTTATATATAACCATTAAAATAACAAATTAAATTCATTACACAGAGATAAAATAAAAAAACATAAAGGAGAACAAATTCAACTTACAGACACACAGTATTAAAAATATTTACATTATATCAACAAGTCCGAAGACTGAATGTAAGCGAAAAACTTGAACAGAGTACAAACTTCTCAGCGAGGAGCTGAGCATCCATATTCAGATATGGAGTATGAACAAGCATATACATCATATTACAAAATTGTAAGTTCATTAGAACTACGAGAGGATCTTGACAAGTCACAGCTTAAAGCTGTAGTCACCTAGCAATAAGCAAGGGTTTTAACCAAAACAAAAACCATAAAAATGAAGGATAGCAACCCAATACTGGGTGCAACACAGCCGAAACCATATCCAACTGCAAGAGTCTGTACAAGCAGAAGAAACCCTATTTGAAACTGGAGCTTACCGTGAACGCTTTGTGGAGCCATCTATATAGTGCAACGACCATCAACCTTGAAGACAAGTTAACCTGCAATGCAAAAGAAACAGAGTTTAATAAAAATTAAAACCCTTGTGCAGATTAAAAATGTAATAGTAATGGAATTTAAATGAAAACTTACCCAAGCTGGAAACGAAAATGATGGAGCCCCGGACGAATAGTAACACTACAACAAGCATAAAGAAGAGTCGAACCCTCATGCTCACCGAGGATGGAGACGACGGAATTTGGTATTTCACAACTAACAGCAGAGGGGGTAAGCCTGAGTAATGGCTGCAAGGAGTCTGCAAGCATGGAGTCAGAATGTCACTACAAGCAAATAGGTAAACTAAACTCCAAAACCCTAAGACGAAGGAGCTACGCCATTACATACAATAAGCCCAATGCTTTCACCAAGGACAGACCACGATAGAAGGAGCAGTAAAAAGGAATTTCAAGCAGCCGTAAGCCATGTGCAATGAGAAGCAGTGAATTGTGACAAAATGAAAGATGTTGCAGTGAAGGAGAACAATAGAAACCAACTCAAGGGAGAAGGACATGATAAACACCAGGAAGGGAGTCTCTACAACTCACGGCCGCCATGGGAGCTTGCAAAGCAGCCCATAGGGCCAACGCAAATATTAGAAAGCAAATAAGCCAAGGATTAGGGTTGACGACTATATAAGCAACCATTGCATGGCTAAGAATTCTCCACGTGGCCGTATCAATACAAGCATGCAGTGGGTTGACTTTCTATAGTCACCTGCGTTACATAAGAATCATTTAATCACCCAATGATTTCATCAATTAACGTATGATCTCTATAGTTTTGCATGGGATTCAAATATCATGATAATAGTTTGAATGTTGGTGCATAGCTCGTCATTGGCGTGCGTTTGCAACTTTATCATAATGTTGACTAATACATACCATAAATCTTAGCCTCGTAACCCAAAATAAATATATTATATAACTTATCAATAACCAATGTTATGAATTATCGCTAGTAAAAGCTAATGAGGATTATACATAGTAGATTATACTAATGATTATCGAGGGGAAACATTATGAAATTATATTAACATTATCATGGGTTAAATGCATAGTATACATGTGAGCCTTAACCCCTTTTTAATTGGGTACAATTCATCAAAGTTTGTATAATGATATCACCATTGTGAAATAGGTGGTGTAATATCTAAGTGTCATCAATAGCATTTTAAGATAAGTATGAAATATTTGTCTGATAAACAGTTTAGTGAATAGTGTATGAATAATTATCTTTTAGTTCTAGTTCCTTTAATAGTGGTGTAAATGATGACACAAGCTTTCAACTTATGTAATTTGCATAGTGTCGTTTAGGCAGGATCATAAGCACTATGCAAATATAACACTAAAAAAACCTTTTATGTCGCCAAACAAATATTTTATGCACATTATGAAATCTTAGAAACTACCCAAGTTTTAATAACAAACTATTTAATGGCAAAGTGAAAGGTAAGAACATTTCCCTATGAGCCCTTTTACTTAAGGTAGATCCACGAGATCTTATCTTAGAAGATGTGACAGTTTCTCATTACTTGGAGAATAGTTTTAAATTCTTACCAAATTACTAAGGTTAACATAAGAGGATAAAGATTGAATCAGTAAGAAAAACCTCAACCCTGGAAGTTGTTCTTAGATAGAACCTAATACAAGAATTGTAATATAGAATTTCTAGGGTATGCAATTTGAAATTAAAGAATATCAAGAAGATAAAATAAACTGTTCAGAACCAAAGGAAGTAATATTGTCGCTACATATTCTACAGGAAGAAATACAATCATCTGAACTTCGTTTACAATAGCAACAGAAGAAAACAAACTGTGTTACCTTACGAAAGTAGGCTGGATTACAGTAGCTTATATCTAAGCATATTAATTGCAAATAGAAATATTGCATGATGCTTTATAAATTTAAAGACGATACTCTGTCATTTATACCTGTAAACCTGTAAGAACAAATAATCCATTTGCGTTAGCATAAATGCTAAGTAATCCCCATAATTCAAAGTCAGATTCCACCTACTGTCATAAATAGAACTCATTAGTAAACCAAATATATAATTTATGCGCAAGATAAACTTAAGATTGTGTTAATAGGAAAACTGCTGAATAAACATAATGAAGTTTATGCAAATTTAATCTATTAACTGTTTCTCTTTTTGCTAACCGTTAATTGTTAATAAACTGCAGTCTCAGCATTTTATGTTAATTGAAAATTTTAATCTTTTGTGAAAATTTGGGGCTTTGACACAATCTCCTTCAAATTTTGTCATGGCTTGCATTTCTTATTTATGCTTCCTTGTCCCTCTATGAGAAATTTTCCCATTCTTTCACCCCACTTCTGAAATCCCCATTTTCTACTTCCTTGTCTCTCAATAAGTTTCCAAAACCTAGTCAAACCCAATTACCCATTAGAGTTTTTCCCAACTCCAAATTTTCCTTTTCTAAAAAGAAATATGTTTTTATTTTTATAACCTTCCCCCTTGCAACAAAAAAAAACTCATCGTTATGGTTGTCACCCACACAGGAGCAACAAAACATATGGAAGACAAACTTGTTGCCCTCAAGACCAAACTCCAAGATATGGATGAAACACTTCTTGGCCTCCATCTTCAACATTCATCCATGAACAATAAATGACAACCAAGTCTTCTATAGACATTGGGTTCTCTTCTTCTGGTATTTTTTGTGTGTTGAAGCTTGGTTTTCCTCACTTCAATGGTGATGATCTAACTGGATGGATATACTGAGCATAACAATATTTCACTCTGCATAACACTTTTGATGTCAACAAAGTCCCACTTCATTCCTTTTGTTTGGAACATGAATCCCTTCAATGGTTCTGTTGGTACATCAAGTCTCATGAAGATCCAAATTGGATAGATTTTTGCCAAGTCCTTTTGCAACGATTTGGACATAGTGCTTTTAATGACTTCACAGGAGCACTCACTAAACTTTGCTAAAATGGCACTATGAGGGAGTATCAGATAAAATTTGAGAAACTGACCAATCACACAGAAGGGTTTTTTGATGCATTTTACAAGAGTTGTTTTATCAGTGGTCTGAAGGATGCAATCCGATCTGAGGTTAAATTGTTATTTCCTAGAACAATGATGGAATCCCTAGGGTTAGCTAAGCTAGAAAAGGAAAATATCATAGCTCAACAACACTCCAAATCCACTTTTGTTCCATTCATAAATATGGTTTCCCAAATACCTCCAATCACACTAGATCCTAGAACCACTCTTATCAATCATTTTTCTGAAGCCAAGATGCAGACACATCGAGAAAAAAGGATTTGTCATAATTGTGATGAGAAATTATTTTGAGGACATAGATGTGCTGACCAAAAGCTCTATCTCTTGGATGTGGATTTTTTGCTTGCACCTGGAATTTGTGAAGATGCTCAAGATCCAGTAGATGATCAGGTCAACATTCAACAACCGCATATTGACCCTCCTTCTCAGGATGAGCACCTATAGATATCTCTCCATGCATTAGTCGGAGTCACCACCCCACATACCATGTGGAATAAGGGTTTCTTCAAAAGGATACCTCATACAATACTCATTGATTATTGTCGCACTCATAGCTTCAGTAGCCCTCGAATCGCCAAACATGATGATTGTGTTATACATCCTTGCTCCAACTTTGAAGTCATGATTTCCAATGGGGGAACCTTACCTTGTGTTAGCACTATTTTGGGTTAAATGGTTTAGAGGGGGATATGCTAGTAAAAGGAAGAGTAAGGTCTGAAAAATTTTCATATCATATGACCTTAAAAGGGGTTGATGGGGTCTCCATATGTTATAAGGGGTTTGTTCATTGGTTTGAAATGAACAATAATTAAAAAATCCCAATTTTTAACCTTGCAAAGGGTGCATGAATAATAAAATCAGCTGAAGGTTATATGGTGATAGGAATGGAGGGCCTGGATGTACATCAGAGAAAATCAAAGGTTGCAGATGATTTCAAGAAGGTAAGATGATTGGTTTATATAATTTTTGATATTGGTAGAAGAGGGTTAACTTGTAGGAAATATCAGCCACTGGATGGATAGATGGAGACAGATCGACGTAGGACAGAGATTTTGTTGAGCGAACATGCAAGGAGAAATTAATTTTTCAGATGCACGAAATCCTGTAGACCCTCTATATTTCAATGGTTGAGATCATATGATGTTGAATATATATGGTTGGAATGGATTTCGCAATATCAACATGTGCGAGGAAATGGAATTTTCAAATTTGTGAAATCCCATAGACTCCACATGTTCCGACGATCGGGATGAAATAATGTTGAAGATCTACAATGGAGATTCATTTCACAGTGGCAACTGGCATGTGATAATTAGATTTCTCAATTTGTGAAATCATGTAGGACTTGCATATTTTAATGGCTATGATCTTGGGTGGAGATAGATTAACGACATACATTGATTTCGCAGGCACAACATGCACGAGTAGATGAACTTTTTCAATCTGTGAAATCCGGTAGGCCCAACAAACTTGAATGGTGGAGATATGGACAGATTCTTGATCCACGGTCCAGGATGATTTCACAATGAGAACTAGAGAGGGGAAATTCATGTGGGAAGATGGCGAAATAGGGTAGGAGATTTATCTTCCGGCGGCTCAAATTAATCTTTAAACCCAATCTACGACTAGGAATCATTTCGCAATTCAATCATGCATGGAGGAAAGAAATTTTAAAAATTGTGAAATCTTGTAGGGACCGCACCATTAGAAAATTGAGATGCGGGTAAGATTAAGATCTATGGTTGAAGACCGTTTTGCAATTTGAAAGTGCAAGGAAGAATAGAACTATGGGGGTTGCGAAATGAAGGTAAAGGGGAGATAAAATAAATGGTAAGGATCTAAGCAGATAGAGATCTACAGCTAGAAGTGATTTCACAAGATGAAGGTGCAAGGAAGAATAAAATTGGTGGACTATGAAATGGAGTTAAAGGGTATAGGAAATGAATGGTGCAGATTAGATCCAGAGATGATCTAGGGTCCAAAATCATTTTTCAACTACAACATGCTCACTCTGAGTATGGAAGGAAATCTATGAAATTGATTAAGATAGATGAAGATCAACAAATTATAAAGATCTATCTCTAGATCAATGGCTATAGTTTAATTTGAAATTGTGATCTGTAGGAAGGATAAGGGAGGTAGCGTTGTAATGGAGAGAAGCAGAGGATTAAGTTGGAAAAAGGATCGAAGGCACAAAATCAATCATGCAAGATGGAGGGCCAAGAAATTTTTCTACTGTAGAAGGTGCAAGACTGATATGAATATAAAGACAAATATAAAAGTACCTTGCACGTGGAATTAGGGCATTAGTTTATTTTTCTGCATTGGAAAACGAAAGTGAAAGACTGTGTGGAAGCATCCAACTCACATAGTGTCATATGGCCAGTTGTTAATACACCAGGTAGGCCTTTTATTCACATTGAAAGTATTAAAAATGACTCAAGTTGATAATGTAGGAGCTGAAAACTTAGAATACCATAAAATTCAAGAACTATTCAAAGATAAAGATGCAATTTTTTTTGACACCATCGTGCTATGATGGACCTGTTGATACTGTTAAACAGAAGCTAAATCTTGTAAATGATAAAGGAGCATATATTCTTAACCTCTACCAGTCCTATGTTCATTATTTTACTACCAACCAAACCCTAAGCTGCCTCGAGTTCATTGATTGGTGTGCTAACAATTATTGCCTCTCTGAAAGATCAATAATGGATATCAGCAACTCAAAAATCCTTTGTCTTCACAGTCCTTTGGTTGTTAGAAAAACCATGTCAGCCCTGATGAGTTCACCCTGAAGTCTAAAGAATATAGTGAAGAGTCTAGTACAATATTTTAGAGAGTCTGCAATACAGAGGAAACAAGAATTCTTCAAGAGTTGTTTCAAACAATATGTCCAGCTACAAAACCTTCGATTCCTTGTGGATGCAAACATTTTTAATGAATAAACCCAGTGTATTGTAACCTTGATGAGTCAGTTCCTAGGGTTAGATACAGACAAGTATATCAATGAACCCCTTATGAGTCTATTGTTTTCTTTGAGTACTTTTCAAGTTGATTTTGTAGAGTCCAGTCAGTTATTACAAACTTCATGCCTTAAATTTGATGAATTCTTGGCTGGGAACATTCATTATTAGTTAATGGATTTCCACAAGACCGAGAATTTCATATTTCAGTCCTATTTACTGAAAATGTTTCTATCATTCAATGAGGATAATTTACAGCTACCATAGATGGTACTTACTGATGAAATGAAAAGGGATTACACTAAATTTATGAATTTCCTCATGTCTCAAGTGTACAGTGCAATTTTTCAAAAGAAGTTTTCTAGAGTATTGCCAGAAATGAAAAATATATTGTAGTTTTCTCCATAGAAAAGGATCGGTGATTGGTTTATGTTTGAGCAAGGGACAATGATTAGGTTGTATGTCTTTGTTCCTCAGCCTTATTTATTTCCTACATTTGTTAGTCCTAGAGTGTTTTCATTGGAATTGATTAGACAAAAAATGATAGTAGACAATGAACATTTTTCAAATTTCAAGAAGTCTAATGAGATCAGATATCCATGGGTTGTAGAACCTTTTATCATAAAAAATAAAGCTGCTCTTCCAATGATCGAGAGTTTGCTGAAAGAGATGGGGTTTTTGACAAAAAATGATATTAATTATGAACCCTATCATGTTATTTAAAACAAAATACATGCTTTGAAAATGAAGCCTTTTGAGCATGATGAGGTTGTTGGATTATCATTGGCTACAAATTGGTCTGATTATCCCCATGAAACTCAAAAGGATACTGATATGCAGGAAGATTCAACTTCTTCTGTAAGATAAATTACTTCACTACAACCTGACACTTCTTCTTAGTAGCGGAAAAAATCACATCTTTAGTCAGCTTTTTAGAACATACCAACAAGAGATATTTTTCAAATGCCATGCATACTGAAGAGGAGGATAGTGCTAGGACTCCGAAGAAGCAAATAATTGAATCAGAAGGACAACTTGTCCAACCTACAGAAGAAGACAGAGGTAAGAAAAAGATGAAAGTGACAGGGCCTGCTTTTGAGGTGAAGGAATATGCATTTGCTGATACACCAGTTGATTCGACATCTCAATTTAAAAATAAGACAGGATTATTGGAGAAATATAAAGAGACTAAAGACATATCTTCATAAGAGTCTTTAAAGTTGTATTCAGAAGTAAGGAAAATTTCTAGTTAAGATGTATCTCGTATTTTGTTAGAGATTATTCCAAGAATACTTTAAACCTAGCCTTAGCAACCAAGAACAAGGTTGTTGAAATGAAGACGGATTTGGAAAACATCCCTATCCCTCACATGATACATCTGCACAAGCAAACAAGGGATATTCTTTTTACTGATATGTTGAAAGATACCTTGAAATTGTCAAAACTGCAAACTAGTAAAAGTAGAATTGAGAATCAATTGAAGCAGGAGAAGGTGGAGAATGAAGCCCACGAGTCACAAATAAAGAAATTGCAAATAGATTTGCTGGATGTTGAGAGCCAAGAAGATAAAGGAAAAGGGATACAAAACTTGCTTAATGAAAGGGAGAGTGACATCCAAATATTGAAAAAGAAGTTGAAAATACTGTCTACAAAGCTGATACATGCATCTAAATTGGCTGAACTTGAGAAGGAAAAAGAAGGCTTGGGTAGCGAGTTGACTGCTTGCAAAGCTAAGCTATTAAAATTTGCAGAAAAGAGAAATAGTGGCAACAAGACATGGCTCTTTTAGTTGAAAGTGAGAAGACTCCCAAAATAAAATTGGATGAAATGGAAAGGAAACTATGGGAGAAAGAAAAACAACTACAAGATAAGCAAAAGGAGCTTGAAGGCATAATTATTCCTCTTACAACTAAATCCAGTGAGAAAACTATTTTCCAAGCCATGTCACAGGTTATCCTGAAATATTTAGAGTTGGTAGGATTAAAGAATAAAAATAAAAATTTGGAAAACCTGGCAGTAAAAAGTGAACAAGAGAGAAAGACCTTGGAAGCCAAATGTCACGCTTGGGAGGCTAAGTGAAAATAATTACAAAATAAAAGTGACAAGCTCATGAAACATGTAGCATGTCAATCATCAATGCAGGGGGAAAAACATATCATTTGGGATGTTATCATTGCAGAAGCAAGAAAATTCAGACCCTACCTTGACTATGTATTGGATAAAGAGGTTGTGATTCAGTAATCTAGGAAAATTATGACATCATCTAGGGAGAAATTAAATAAAAATCTAGTTGATTATTCCAATAATGCAATCAACTTTTTGAATGGCTTGACAGAGGATAATTTGAAAAATGAAAATATCAAGGACAAAAAAAATATTATAACTTGGGCCAGGAAGGCAGTGAACAAATATCATCATTTGGACACAGTTCAGGCAAAAATTGATATCATGGCACATCAATTGAATCTCTTCAGAGATATGTTTGATCTCTTATTTACAAAATGACTCCCTTTATTTTGGGAATTAAATGGCACAATATTAAATCAGAAGGAGTAAAAGGAAAGGTTGATTCAATACGGATTGGATCACACCAATTTCGCTGATATGAACCAATCGTTGTCTGGAAAGATGATTGTTGACAAAGTGGCTGATGAATTTGAAATAGTTTTCGCTTTTAAAGAAGCATGTATGCATATGTACATAATTATTCTTAAATGGATCATATAGAATTGCACGTGTTGGAAAAGGAGATGTCCACTTTGGAACTATTGTCGATAGACCAATGGAAGACAGTAGAAAAGTTTGGGAGAACCCATGAAGAATTGAACATTGAAGATGAGTGATTTGGAATTTGATTATTTTCTAGAAGTTGTTAGTAGTTAATAAGTGTCAAATGACACATGTAAAGGAAGTTATGCCTATTTTTAGCAGTTAGTTTTATTTCAACTCATGGAACAATTGTATAAGTACCTCTAAATATTATGGAAAAAGGGTTGGAACCCGTGATAACTGTCTTGTGTATTTTGATATTTATCTTAATAAATTACAGAGCTGAAGTTGGCCTTTTCTTCAGAGATTCATGTGTTGTTTATGATTACATTCTGTCTTTCCCTTCTTATTGTGAATGTTTTTCGTGTTATTTCCTTTCATTATGTATTCTTTCATATCTGAAATGAGTGTGTAATGGTTCAAAATTCATATTTATATGCTCTGACTATTGTTTCAGATACTCACCAAACGTTTCCTCCAAAGTTAGCAACGGATATATCTCTGATAGATGGCCATGTTAATGGACTGTTCATTATTCCCTCTTTTACACCAAACTCAAGCATTTTGGTTGTAACTAAATAACTATCTTTCCTTTGTTAAAATTTCCATGTGCACAACTTTGTGATTGATAATATATATTTTGACTCCATAACCCAATGTTTACTTGCCCTACATTAGAGGAAATTTGGGGTCTAAAATGGGCCTTATAAGAAAACGTGCCAAAATAAATTTTTGTGAGTTGGAATTCAAGAAGCAATAGAATTTCAATAAAATAAGTCAACCATAATGGTTGAATTGGCATATTTGTCATTAAAAAAAACTACTTTTTTTGTTCGTATTTTCGACATATCTCATTCTGTTTTTACTCAAATTTCGATCGGGAGAGCTCGTTGGATGTGGAATTTGATTCTTCATCCAACAAGTACCCACACTGCATACTTTTGATGGACCCCGCTACCCCAAAAACAAGAAATACCTGAAAAAATGTGATGATGATGTCATCATCACATTTTTCAGGTATTTCTTGTTTTTTGGGTAGCGGGGTGCGTCAAAAGTATGCAGTGTGGGTACTCGTTGGATGCGGAATCAAATTCCGCATCCAACGAGCTCTCCCGATCGAAATTTGAGTAAAAACACAGGGAGATATGTCGAAAATACGAACACAAAAAGTAGTTTTTTTCTTTCTTCCTCCAAAATTAATTAATATTATTTTATTATTTTAACTATTATTTTATTATTTTCCTTAGGAGGCCCATTTTAGACCCCAAAATTCCTCTAATGAGTGTCTTGCCCTTATTAAGTCATCGAGAGATCCCTCTCTTGAAAGAAACTTAGTCGAATTTCTTTCCTAAAGTGGTTCTGTGGTTACCTTGATATTTCCTTTCACAACCTAAGGTATATTTTGAGTGATAACATATTGGCGCCATTTCCTGGGAATGATAGTTCAAATCAGACCTCATAGAGACAACAAAGACTGCAAGATTCCAAGAAAGAAAGGATTGCTGTGGGAAAACATAGATTTCTACATTTGAAAAAAGGTTGTGCATTTTCCCTAGCGACTCCATATTCATTTCAAGCAAGATTTCAGAAGGCATCCTGGATTCTAGGAGAGCACACACACAAGGTAATCACAATACTAAAATTTTACAAAGTGTGGAAAACCCAGAAAACTTGTTTAGACATAGGATTGGAAAAAATAAAGCTAACACTTCTCAAACTGAAAGGTCTTTAATTCAAGAATATTTTTATAGTTTTCAATATTTGAATTTGGGATTGAATGTTGGGAAATATTTGTTAAGATATAAATCTAATTCATAATTAAAACATACAGAGATTATACGAAATAGACTTGAGTCATATCTCTTAGATTCTCTGTGGTTGAATTTACAAAACCCTCTAAAAGTTGAAGAAAGCAGTCTTATTTTTCAAACTTACTAGCAACATATTTCAAGCCGTGTTCACAGCACTCCTCACAAACCTCCTATATTGCAAAACCCATCTATTATACTAAACCCACCCAAACAAATGGCAGTTAAGTTTGCACCCTTTGCTTTTCCAACTGTTTTCCATGACCTACCTTTAAATTACTCACACAGAATTTCCTTATATGATGGGGAGAGAATATTTACAACAAGACAACATATGGATAGGTTTTAGGATTTCATTGATCTGGAGGAGGTTGGTCATGATGATGCAAAGATGAGATTGTTTGCTCAGAGTTTGTATGGAGAGGAAAAACAGTGGTTCAAGGACTTACCAACAAGATATATCCCCACTTTTGAGGCCTTTAAAACACTATTTTTGGATAGGTGGGAAGAAAAAAGAGCCCTTTACAAATACGATCACAATACAACAATTTAAAGAAAGGGAACTTTGAGTCTGTGCATGCCATTATAGGAAATTTGGGGTCTAAAATGGGCCTTATAACAAAACATGCCAAAAATAAGTTCTTGTGAGTTGGAATTCAAGAACCAATAGAATTCCAATAAAATGAGTCAACCATAATGGTTGTATTGACATATTTGTCATAAAAAAAAACTTCTTTTTGTGTTCGTATTTTCGACATATCTCCTTGTGTTTTTACTCAAATTTTGATCGGGAGAGATCGTTGGATGTAGAATTTGATTCTGCATCCAACGCGTACCCACAATGCATACTTTTTATGGACCCCTCTACCCGAAAAACAAGAAATACCTGAAAAAATGTGATGATGACTTCATCATCATGTTTTTTCAGGTTTCTTGTTTTTGGGGTAGAGGGGTCCATCAAAAGTATGCAATGTGGGTACTCGTTGGATACAGAATCAAATTCCGCATCCAACGAGCTCTCTTGATCGAGATTTGAGTAAAAACACAAGGAGATATGTCGAAAATACGAACACAAAAAGTAGTTTTTTTCTTTTTTCCTCCAAAATTAATAAATATTATTTTATTATTTTCCTTAGGAGGCCCATTTTAGACCTCAAAATTCCTGTAATGATTTTCTAGTAGATTTATGAGGGTATATAATTCTATTTCAGCTGACATTAAACCCTTAGTAGGTGTTTCTGAGCTTCATTATGCAGATTCTTTTGAAAGTTATTTTGCATTGTTGTTAAGAGAAATAAAGTATGCTAGTATTCTTGCTATGTTTAAAGATACACTAGAGGCAGAGACAAACTTAATGGCTTCAAGGAAACTAAATAATAGAGTAGAGGCATATAGGAGAAGACAAGAAAATCAACCATCTACTTTTGCCTCTTCCTCTACAAGTGCTGTCAAATTTGACATAATGATAAAGAATATGGATAAACTAATGGATAGGTTGTCTCTAGATAACTGACCACCAAATAGAGAGCACCCTGAAAATCATATCAGAAATCCCAATTTTAGAAGACCACCTCTTCCTCCAAGAAACCAAAGGAATTGTGATGATCAAAACATTATACTACCTTTTCCATAGAATTTAGTTGATGAGGGGGAAGAAGAAGAAGATACAATTGAAAATTAAATTCATCACTTTGATGATACTAATGCTGAGATATACCTTCCTGAGGAGGAGCATAATATGTTTGCTCAAGATGATGAAAGTACTATTTCAATGACAGATTCATAATAGTATCTCAGAGGGTATCAGAATGCCATTGATGATGTTAAAAAGAAGCTAAAGTTGCGAAGTAGAGATTTAGTCATAAATAAAGGAAGGCGAAATCAAAATCAACCTTCTGCTAGCAAAAAAAATCAAGAAAAAGAAAACGATACCCATGTACATAAAAATTCTGAGAATACAGAACAAAAGTCAAAAGAGAACAAGCATCCAATGCCAATTGATGAAGAAAAACCAATTTCATCCTTCAACTTGCAAGTTGAATTAGCAAAAATCAAGATTTCAATTCTTTTAAATGAGCTATTGAGGAACAATGAATATAGGGAAAATATTACAAAATTGGTCAGGAATGAAGGAGATGATCACCCATTTATTTTAGAAGGGACAGATGATTATGCAAATATTGTCCTTAGGCCCAAAATTGAAGAAACAGATGATGAGGAGGCTCCTCCTTTTTTATTTGAGTCTAAATGTACATGATATGATATTGCACAATGTTATGCTAGATATTGGTGCATCTCATATTATTATGCCTAGGGTACTGGTGGAAATTTTGGGGTTGGAGATTACTAGGCCTTGCAAAGACCTGCATTCTTTTGATTCCTGAAAAGTAACATGTCTGGGGTTGATAAAAGACATGCTGGTAACCCTTACACAGGTGCCAGCCAAAATCATTGTCATGGATGTTGTGGTAGTTGATATACCTCCCAAGTTTGGCATGTTGTTGTTAAGGTCTTGGGCATAAAAATTGAAGGAAACTTTGCAAATGGATATAACATATGCCACCATTTTTTAATCTAGAGGAAACAAAAGATTGCATAGAAAGAAAAGATTGGATTATGTGGTCAGCTGTAGAGATAAACCTAAAAACCATCCCATTTACGCTGTTGATACTGATCTAGGATCTTCTATATGTTTTAATGATGGCCCTCAAACTAATCCTGAAATTCCTATACAAATAGAGTTTAAAGAGGATGAAGAGTTTTCAAAAAGACAGGAAACTTTAGAGAAGAAGCATAATGAAGAAGGTTTATGGACTATGTATTTTGATGGGTCCATAAGTAAGATTGGTGCTGGTGCTGGTGTGTTCATTATTTCTCCAAATAGAGATTTCAAAGCTTTGTCCTATAAATTGAATTTTGAATGTACTAATAACGTGATTGAGTATGAAGCTCTGCTACTTGGTTTGAATGCTTTAAAGGATATGGGAGCTAAACGAATATAGGTATTTGGGGATTCTGAACTTGTAGTAAACCAAGTGAATGGAAGTTATCAAACAAAACATCCCAGGATGATGGATTATAGAAATGAGGTATGGGATATCTTTGGTAATTATTTTACAGAACACAAATTCAAAGTAATTCCCAGAAGAGAAAATGGAGTGGTTGATTCTTTATCTAAAACTGCTAGTAAATTCAAAACTCTCCTCTATTCTTGGAAGAAATATAAAGTTGAAGTTATAAATAGACCTTCCATACCAGACAATTCCAAATATTGGCAAGCTTTTTATGATGATCTGCAGATAAAAAGATTTTTGGAGTTATCTGATGAATTTGTAAATACCCAGAATGACACAGAAAATGCAAATTTAGAGAGCTTCCAAGATTATGAACATAATGAAGATGGAAAAGCTAAAAATAAAAAGTTGAAAAGAATGTTAGGGGAAAGGACATAATTCAGCTGAAGAGTAATTTTATCCCCATAGGTCTGATTCTCTTGAAGAAATTTTTTGACCAGAATGATGTTGCTAAAGATCCAAAAGTGAAACCTGTTGATAATGTTGTTGATCCGGTGAAGATCCATAGGTACTGAATAAACTCCACGAATTATAAAATTGTCTAAGATTTTTCCTATTAAGGAAAAAAAGAATGTATCAATAAGATGAAGATGTACATTATGGAATCAATTTTCTTCTTGGTTCTTGGTAACCCCGTAATGCAATCCATAGTTATAGTTTCCCACTTCCATTTAGGAATAGGTATAGGCTGCAATAATCCAGCTAGATGTTGATGTACAGCCTTAACCTGTTGACAAGTAAAGAACATAGCCACATATTAAACAAATTTTTTCTTCATATTAGGCCAATAAAAATATTTCTTTAGTGTTTTTATAAGCTTATGATATTGAGGATGTCCTACATAAAGGTTATCACGTAGTTCTTTGAAAATGATATGTTTAATATTATACTGATGTGGTACATAAATTCTGTTTTTGAAATGAAAAAATCCTTCTGTATCAATTTGATATATGTTATCCTTATTATCAGGAACTCTGTTTTTACATTTTTCCATTAATTATTTATACTCATCATCACAATTTGACATTGTTTTCAATAGATTTTTAAATTTTGATTCATATTCACTAACTAGTACAAAATCTATCCCATGTTTTTGTCGGCTTAATGCATCTACTACTATGTTTTCCTTCCCTTTTATGTGTCTAATTTCAATGTCATACTCACTCAGGAATGCAACCCATCTGTCTTGGCGAGAATTCAATGATTTATGATCAAACATGTATTTTAACCCTATATTATCAGCTAGCAACAAAAATTTATTTCCTATCAAATAGTGTCACCAAATTTTAAGAACATGAATAATGGCTTCCAATTCCATATCACGTACTACATAATTTTTTTCTTGCTCTTTTAACTTTCTGGATTCATAATAGATTACATGACATTCTTGAGTTAAAACCCCTCCTAAAACCTCTTTACTTACATCAATGCACACTACAAAGTCCTTGTTTGGATCAACAATTGTTAATATCGGTGTCATTGTCAATAAATGTTTCAATTTATCAAAGCTATCTTGAAATTCTTGACTCCAAATAAAATGATTACCTTTCTTTTGAAGGGTTTTTATAAGATAAGTTATTCTAGAAAATATTTCTATAAATATGCGGTAATAACATGTTAACCCCATGAAAGATCTAATATCATGTACATCTTTTGGTACTGGCCATTCCAGTATTGCCCTAATTTTAGCAGGATCAACTAGTGCACCTTCTTCTTAAATTACATGTCCCAAGGATTGTACTTCTCTTTTATAGAAATCACATTTACTAAGTTTTGCATATAATTGATGGTCTCATAGTGTTTGTAAAAATTCTCGTAAATGTTCCTCATGCTCCTTCTCACTTTTTGAGTAAATTAAAATATCATCAATAAACACCAGTACAAATTTATCCAAGAATTTACTTAATACATTATTCATAATATTCATTAATGTTGCAGGGGCATTTGTCAATCCGAAAGGAATTACCACAAACTCATAATGTCCATATCTGGTTCAAAAAGTTGTTTTATGAATGTCTTCTTCCGTTACCCACACCTGATGATATCCTAATATGAGGTCAATTTTTGAAAAAAATTGGCTCCTCCAATCTGATCAAACAAATCATCAATTCTTTGTAAAGGATACCTTTTTTTAATCGTCATTTTTTTTATCTATTTGTAGTCTATACACATTCCTAAAGTGTCTTCTTTCGTTTTAACAAACAAAACATGCTCTCACCAAGACGACACACTAGGCCGAATGTATTTTTTGTCAACTAATTCCTGAGATTGCATCCTTAATTCAAGTGATTTTGGAATACTCATACGGTAGGGAGCTCATGAAATAGGTGTTAATACAGGTATTAGATCTATAGTGGAGGGTAAATCTCTCTTTGGGGGCAAACCTAGTATTTCATCAAGAAACACATCCTGAAATTCCTTAAGAATAGGGAATTGTTCCAATACTGTTTTTGTCTTTTCAAGTTCAATTTCCATGATTTTAATGGCATAAAGTTGGCACCCTTTTCTAATACACTTCTTAAGTTTTACTGTTGAAATTTGTCATGTAGATATGGGTCTGTAAATTCCCTTTATAGTATATTAGATTCCTTCCTCATCCACACAATCAAAGATTTTGTGTAAACATATAATAACCATATTGTGATATTCTAGCCACTCCATGCCAGTTAAAATGTCGTATGATCTAAAAGGAATTATATTTAGGTTAACTGAGGTATCCATTTCATCAAAACTCAACCTACAATGTTTAACCGATTCTGTAACTTTTTGTTTTACCCCTGTTGCCAATTGCACCAGCCATGCATTGTTTTGTTTTCCCTTAACAAGTTTACATTTTTCGACTACTCTAGGCACAATGTAACTTAAACTAGCTCTTGAATCGATGAGTATAGAAACAAGTTTATTCAAAATTTTACCTTCTACCTCCAACATAGTGATTGATGTCCTTGTCGGTCTTCTAGAGTAGCATTGATTCTGGGTATATTCCTTGCTATGTCATTGACAGTATATGCTTCATGCACCAAATTTACAGGAGCCATTTTTCTGCTAGGATTGCGAGGACAATTTCTGTACAGATGAGCTCCATTACAACCCCAACATTTTATTTATTTTGTATAGCTACTCCCTCCGCTATTAAAAGTTCTTATACCTTTTGTCCCATTGTTATTGATTGAACATGTTCTATTATAGTTGTTGTATGTTTGACTTCTTATTCCTTTTATGAAAGGAGAGGGTTTAAATCCTTTTCTACATTGATCCATCTTTTCATTTTTCTTACTTTGACAATTTTTGCTTAATTCTGATCTTTGTTTTAATAAATGATAACACAATTTATCTTTTCTAATTTATTCATCCATATTCTTAGGCATATCAAACTCGATTTTTTCCTTATAAGAAGGGGGTAAACAAGTAATAAAAATACATACCTTAGTTTTTTCATCCCTTGAGTGAGGTACATAACGTTGTAAATTTACAAACTTAGTTATGAACTCCTCCATGGTTAACAATCCGAGTCTTAAATAATTGAATTCCTTGGCTTTCTAGTCATAATATCGTTCTGACATATATTTATTTTTGAATAATTTTTTAAAAACTTTCCAACTTAACCCCTTACTACATATATTGTTTACACGTTTATCCTCCTGCCACCAGAGACCAGCTTTTTCGCTCAACTTTAAAATAACTAACCGTTCTCTCAAGTTATCATCATATCTGTAAACTTCGAAGTATCACTTGATATTCTGTAACCAAGCTTCAATTGCCTCTTCAGATTCCCAATCGACCAAATTTGGAGGTCTCAACTTTTTAATTCTCCCTCTAACTCTACAGGTATTTGCTTTTGTTTATTGTAATTTGTTTTATCACCTTTTTTAATTCCTGTGTAGTCATGTATGGATATTATCTATAGTTTCCTCATTGCCCTTTTATATCTCCCTTTCTTTTCTTCCCAAACTACAAGAATTTTGGCCATTGTTTTTTTTGTGGATCGTCAAACGTTTTGATATTAATTCATTTATCTTTTCTTGATTGGATTTAGCATTGATCAATTTAATATTATATTCCTTAACTCTATCTAAATCAGCCTTCAAACTTATCATAGTTTATAACATTTCTGATTGAATGTTAGCATTTCGTTTTGCTTCAAGTTCCACGTAGAAACTTGCATTTTCTAATACTAGCATACCTTCAGGTACTATTTCTTCTTCCATGTTTGGTTTTGGTTCAATCATTAATATGCCCACATGTAACAATATTCACGTGTTTGTTATTTTTCAGTAATCATATTACTTGCTATATGTTCAGCCTCAAAAAAATGAAACAAAAGAAACTAATTATGTGATGTCCCATTAGGTCTAAGTGTTTAAACTTGGCTCAGATACCATTTTGTAACAAACCTTTTCTACTCACTAATGCAATAATATATATATATATATATACTCGAATTTTGTTTACAGAATTCACTAGGGTGAATGGACCTAAACCCTCGGCTATACAATTTTCAAAAAATACATAAATGAAATTTGGACGATTTGACAACGTAGAAGTTTTGTGGCATGACCAGATAATTACTCTTAGGACTTACGTAGCTAAATGCTAACCACAATTTTCACTCGTTTCTACAAGTGAACATTAAAAATACAATTATTTAGGTGAAACCTAAAGTTCTTGCTTCAACCTTAAACTATATTTCCAAGGATTCATAATATAAAGTTTTATGTGGCTATGGTCCTCCAAACCTTGTCCCAAAATCACATTAGAGGAAATTTGAGGTCTAAAATGGGCCTCCTAAGGAAAATAATAAAATAATAGTTATTAATTTTGGAGAAAAAATGAAAAAACCACTTTTTTTGTTCGTATTTTTGACATATCTCTCTTTGTTTTTACGTTTGATGGACCCCGCTACCCCAAAAATAAGAAATACCTGAAAAACGTGATGATGACATCATCATCACATTTTTTCAGGTATTTCTTATTTTTGGGGTAGCGGGGTCCATCAAAAGTATCCAGTGTGGGTACTCATTGGATGCGGAATTAAATTCCGCATTCAACAAGATCTCCTGCTTGAAATTTGAGTAAAAACACAGGGAGATATGTCAAAAATACGAACAAAAAAAGTAGTTTTGTTTTATGACAATTATGTCAATTAAACCATTATGGTAGACTAATTTTATTGAAATTCTTTTGGTTCTTGAATTCCAACTCACAAAATTTGTTGTTGGCATGTTTTCTTATAAGGCCCATTTTAGACCCCAAATTTCCTCTAATGAAGCATTTTTAAAAAATATTTCACATCATCGAAAAGTGGTTGCGTACTGAAACCCTTAAGTGTGAAATATGGTTATTTTACATTCACTTTCACTGGTGGTTGACTTGTTCATACGAACAACTGCTCCTACAACACCCTCTAGTGGGTTCGCAGCCAAAACGTAATATTGAGAAGAGCAATTACCTTAGCAAAAGGAAATCAAAACTAAGAGAAGGTCATGGTTTAAATTCACGAATGTTTATAGGAGGGTTATTGTTTTATCCACTTCATAACGGTTCTATTTCCATTAACTGACTGTTAGGAATCATACTAAGTTGCTTTGGGTACCAAGTTGTGGCGTTCTCAGATCTACTGCTTCATAAACACTAGGTAAAGACAATTAATATCTTCAGTTTTTTTAAAAAGAAGTTCAGTATAGCATCCTTTACTCAGTTTATAATTTTCAAAATATAAATAATAAAGAAGGATTCATGATGATTGCTTGTTACAGTTGGTTCTTCTAGAGTACAATGAGATACATGCATTCGACTCGGCTATCTGTTAACTGCCACAAAACTTGATATAACTGGGGTTTTGGTTTTCTTTTTCCCTTCTGTGGATTCGTGGTAGTGTTTATAATTGTAATTTTCTCCTTTTTTATAGTAAATGGAATTGTGAACTTCGTTTTATTGACTTTAAACCTTCTTGCTAGTTTTTATTTTGCTACCCTTTGATATATTATTTGGAAAATAATTTTATGTTATTGCTCAATGTATTGTATACACTTTCGAGACCATTTGTATTGAATAGTTTGTATAGGAATAACCTATCGACCCGACCATTTGCACCAATCCGACCACCAGCAAAGCACTGCACGTGCCAAAATGCTCTGTTGGTCGTCGGATTGGGGCAAATGGTCGGGTCGATAGGCTATTCTGTTTGTATATATATATACTCTGGAAAAAAGAGTTGGTTAATCTTCTGTGGCAGTTATAATCCGAGAACATTCATATTTTAGCGTTTATCTATTTAGATATAGATAATCTCGTTGCTATGAATTTATTCGAAACATATAAATACCGTATACTGGCCTGGAATTGTTTTCAATTCTAATTAATTTTTTTATTACACAACAATATCGTTCTTTGTAGAAGACAATACAATAATCAAATTGACATCTCGATTACATTAGAATTTCTAACAAATAAATAACAAATATAATGCTAAGCACATAATACTTAGATTATTATCCTAGTAGAAATTTTGTACAACAAGTTTAAAAGAATAACTTAAGGGTTTCGGTCTCAAGAAACATATCTGTGTGTTTTCGGAAAATAAGAAGTTAAGAGCCACACACCTATCACGTCCCCTCCCCTCTGAGAAGACGTGACTAATGACACTGCTATTATTAATCGGGAAATCTAGGCCCCATGAACATAAACAATAAAAATGCATTCAACATAAAACATTTACAGATGCATAATGCAATTTACAGCAGAAGCAAATACAATTCATTCAACACATTCATGGTGTTCATACTCATAAAACAAGCAACATTCATCATGTTCAAGCATTCAACATGTTCATGATAATTTACAAAGCAAATATAATTGCAAAGTTAAATATAAGAATACTTATCTTGAGAAGAAGCTTCCCCGCAACTAGCTATGTTGCTGCAACACTCCACCCAACCATAGGCCAGTGTGCTCCTTAATCTATCAGCATCACTGCCACCCCCGAGCTAGGCATGATTTCCACAAGGAACTAGGGAACCCATACTTACACATTCCAAGGCCAAACACTCACAGTCAAGCCAATAATGTCATCCCAAGACAATCAACCCACTAATAGATGGATTGCTGTACTTACTCAGCCAAGCCAACAAAAGGATGCACCACACAAGAAAATACAAGTTCTGGGTATGGACAAAAATGTCATGAGAACCAAAATCAAAACTGGAAAATGGGAAAAAAACGACCCAAGTGACCGAATCGTTTCAGCAAACGTTTGATGGACTTCCAAGGAAAAAACGACCTCTATTCACACCCAAATCCTGCGCCTACCCTCTGACAGAACATAACCAAAAGGGGTGGGTTTGCAACCCAAATGGACTGGTAAAATGGGGAAAAACGACCCAGGATGAGCAGTTCGTTTCAGAAACGTTCTATGGGCTTCTCGTGGGAAAAAACGACCCCTTCAATCCCCCAATTCGTGGATCTACTCTCCCATTGAATGTGCAACACCCAAAAATGAAATTCCCCAACAATGTGAAGGAGGGAACAATAGAAAAACACCCAGGAGATATCCTAGCCACTGAACATTAGCAAAACAACTTCCCAGCCATGGGGAAAACACGGGAAATTACTGCAAACGTGAGGAAAAACACCTAGAGCTCCAACCCACGCGTGAGGAAGAGAGAACGTGAATGCATAATGGTTGAGTAGTGAATTTTTGGGTTCTTATTTTCCCATTAAGTCAAAGCATCTTTTTCTAAAAATGGTTGCTCTGCCCAATTCAAAATTGACCTCTACCTTGCCCATTCCCATGCAATAACTAACTCAACCACTTATTGGATGACTGTGCACAAAAGACAAAATGGGTAGCTGACAGTTTTATGGGTTTTCCCTTTGACATTTGGATTTTCCCCATTGGCTCAAGGGTTTGAATATCTCCCCCCTATTCCTTGTGAAATCGTGCCCCCGTCTCTTTAATGTTGCATTGACATAGCTAGTTGTGGGTATTTTATTAATTGCATATTTACATGATGTAGAAAATTATATTGCGCCATCGACTAGCATGATAACCATCGACACTAAATCCACGGTGGGGCCTTTCCGTGAGCTCCACACCATGATTTATTAGCGCTATTGACATTATTTATAATTTAATGCATTTGGGGTTGAAACCGACGTATTACAACACCACCCTGCCTTAGGAAAACTCGAAGCGTTGAATCTTGCAAGTATTCCACCCCCTTCCCACCTCCTACACTCTCAAGACTAAAGAGAGTTATTTATCCCATAACCTAGCATCTTTACATACTCACAAGTAGTTATCTCATAAAAAAGAGTTTGATAATTTTTCCTTACCTAATACTTTTAATATAATAACAATAACTAACTCTCTTTAGTAGTGGTCACTTTTCTCTATGAAAATAACTATGGGTTTAGTTATGGCCATAAAGTCAAGTTCCTATTAACATAACTACTTAACTTCCCATTTTTGAATTTATATTCATTATAACAATACTTTATTAGTTCGACAATAAAAATAAAATTACTTAAACAAAATGTTTGAGGGGATATTACAACCAGCACATCAATGCGTGGGGGCGTGGGGGACATGGTATATAAAAAAAATTGGACTCTAATGTCACGCCGGGTTTGATACGTATGCCATTCTATATCGAACGGTTTGGACTCCACACAACATATGTTGATTGATTCTAAGAAAATTATGGATGATCCAAAGTTTGTGATATAGGTAAGTAAGATTTTAATGTTTTATGGATGATGTAAAATAATATTAGATAATTAATCATTTTAAATCTAATGTTTTATATGTCAATAATAATAATTTTAAATGCATTGTTGGTGACTCCATCTTGTTTTCACATGACAAGATTTATAATAAACATCTAAGTAGTTAGAATTAAAACTGGAACTTGTGATTGTACATGGAGCCAACATGGCAACATAGATCTGCGGGTCCAGATACCCTATCCAGCAGGCATCTTAATGGTTGGAACTTAAACAGTTTTAGTAGAAGGGTTAAGATGCCTATGCACCAGGTTAATTATTGTTCATCCACACACTACAGTGCATATCCACCTCATACCCCGTAAAATAATATGTTATCAATAAGGCTTGAGACTTGAGAGTGTGCAAAAGATATATAAGAAAAATGAATAAATACAGTGTCCTCATTTTTGCTGAGTCTCTGTCCTTTCCTCCTTTGCATAAACGAGTTTGTGACTCTTACGTGTTAGACTATAATGACCAGTACTGAACGAGTACTAGTACGTGAACGAGTACTAGTAAAATATTTTTCACCGATAGATAAGCAAAACAAGCGTCCACGAAACGAGCAAAGTTTCACCGATAGATTTGATGGTTTGGAAAATATTTTTAACTTTGATGACCTAATTCACAATGATAGATACCAAACGCCTGCAGACTATTCTATGTCGAGGAAAAATAGGGATCAGAGATTTCATATTATGGAAATTTTCTTTGAAACTCCAGCTAAGGTCGAGCAGGGTTCTAGATCTATTTTTAATTAAACAAAGGCAATTTAAAGTCATTACTATACCAAAATTGTGAGTTAATCTTAACTTTGATGACGTAATTGACAATAACGATTACAATATGCCTGCAGCTTATTCTATGTCGAGGAAAATACGGATCAGTGATTTGATATGGAATAAGCTAGCTATGGAGCAAACCTCCCTCCAGGAGGAGCAAAGTCAACGTTGACTTTGCTCCTCCTTGAGGGAGGTTTTCTCCATAGCTAGCTTATTCCATATCAAATCACTGATCCCTATTTTCCTCGACATAGAATAAGCTGCAGGCATATTGTAATCATTATTGTCAATGACTTTGCTCCTCCTCCGTAGGATGGAGGGAGGTTTGCTCCATAGCTAGTCCACGCTATGCAAATTTTCTTTGAAATTCCCTTAGCCTAGTAGCGTCTTAGATCTATTTTTAATTAAACAAAGGCAATTTGAGGTTTTATCAACATACCAGAATTGTGAGTTAAAAAATTAACCTATTAAAAACAATTTTATTTTTATTAATTATTTACGATAGATTTTAGAAAAACACCACAACAATCATTTTTCAACTATCTTTGAATAACATAAATGCTATAAAATCTATGTTATTAATACTCAATAAGTTGAAGTATTGGTTGAATAAGGGCTATAACTAGCAATAAGTTGTAAATACTAGCAAATATCATATTAATTTTATTAATATGTCCTAATTGAAGATAGGCTTTAATTTAACATATTATAGAGAAAAAAATAATAATATAAAAATATGTGCCTAATAATATTATATTAGTTATGGTGTTATATATTTGGCACATATTAATTATTATGTTCTATTTTAATTAATTAATTACATTATAAATAATTATAAATTATAATATTATAGGAATATGTTGTTTACTTAATTTATTAGCTTCAAATTAATAATAAAATATTATTATTTAATTAAATAAAGTATAATATAATTAATAATTTATAATAATAAAATTATTAATTAATTATATATTTTTTAATTAAAAATTATAATATAACAATTAATGATAAAATGATAATTAATGATTTTATTAAATATGTGAAAACTATTTAAACTATTAATTAGAAAATAGTGTTAAAATTTTCTAAAATTATATTTGAAAAGAATAATGATAAATATAGAATTTAAATTTAATAAATTAAATATCTTGAAATTATTGTTTATTTATTTGTATAATGATTCATCATTGTATAAAATACAAATTGAAAGGTAAAGAGTTGAGATACCATATGTAACCCACCTTAGTAGATTTAGGGTTTAAGTTGCTAACAAGAGCCACTTCTATGGCAGTTAAATACAATGCAATACTTTATTGTCTTCAAGTCTTTGAAAACATGGAGCACTGTAATGGAATAGTAATTTTCCCTCGCACATGTAACCAAATAGTAATCATGTTATTTAACTTTTAATGTTGGGTTTATGGGGTTATATTAGGGTTTCTATTTCTTTTCACTACATGGTTACCAATAATTTTGGTTCACAATTTTGGGTGTTCACTATAAGAAAGTAGTTTTAAGACAAATTTTGTTGATACTAATAAATACTTAGGTATGTATATTCAACATTGGGTTAGGAAGTTTAATCTCAACATTAGGTGAAGAAGTTTAATGTAAGTATTTTAGTATAGGACTAACATAGAATCTAAGTAAGTCTATTAAAATATTTTTTTGGTTTATTATAAGTTTTTTTTGTATTTTGAATTCCAAGCTCATGGAAGTAGTTATTTGCTTGAAAATTAGGTACAAGATCAACTAACTAAATATCTTTGTATAAAAAATATTATTGGAAGCTTTAATGTTTATGGTTTTTAATGATTTTCTTATGAATAATTTTGTATAAAAAGTATTTCTCCAAGGTTTAATGTTTATGGTTTTAATGATTTTTTTTATAAATTTCTATTCACCCCTTGTTTATTTCGAAAGCATTATTTCCTGAGGTTTTTAACATCTTTTGTGGTGTTAACCTCATTGATACTAAACACTATATATGTTAAAGGTTCTCCAATTTCAAGTGTCTTACTTCTCAAATATTTGAGAAAATTTTATCAAATTATTAGGTACAAGATCAACTAACTAAATATCTTTGCATAAAAAATATTATTGGAAGGTTTAATGTTTATGGTTTTTAATGATTTTCTTATGAATAGTTTTGTATAAAAAGTATTTCTCCAAGGTTTAATGTTTATGGTTTTAATGATTTTTTTATTTAGAAATTTCTATTCACCCCTTCTTTATTTCGAAAGCATTATTTGCTGAGGTTTTTAACATCTTTTGTGGTGTTAACCTCATTGATACTAAACACTATATATGTTAAAGGTTCTCCAATTTCAAGTGTCTTACTTCTCAAATATTTGAGAAAATTTTATCAAATTACTTTGGGAGCAAGAATTAAAAAAAAAAAAATCTTAATCAGTTACTTTTGTTTACCCTAACCATTGCTCTTTATTGCTTTTACCAAAAAAACATGCAATTGGAAGTAGCCTTAGTTTGATAGAAATTTGATAAGTTAAAATGTGTCATAAAAATGAAATTTATTAAGAATGAGAAACATAAAGTTTAATGCTGTTCTTGTAAACAATTTCTATCAATAAATATGAATCAATACAAACATTAAATGATCCATCAAAACTATTTCAGCGGAAGCTAAATTATAAATGATCTCTGAGAATCTAATATGTTTGGAAAAACTAAAGCGCACTTTCATTCTCTTGCATTATTAACGAATTGTTGGACTCTCTCTTTCTGTATAAAAAGAATAAAATATATAATAAAATTAAAATTATAAAAGGAGGCTTCACAAGGTAAGTTAGACAACTTTGTAATGCTAGTGAAGTTCAGAGAGGAATCATTTGAAGGTTCCTTGTCTGTTTTAAGAGAATGGAGAAAATGAGATTTGAGAAAGGATCAGCTTCTGGCTCAGTTTTAGGATATGGGTTTTGGGGCCATAGTCTAAAGGGGATCCTAAGGGGGGTGTTTTTATTTTTTATAGTAATTTATTTATTATTTATTTTGAAATTTTTATTTAATTTTGGTTAAAATTTGGTAAAAAGAATTCGATAAAATTGAAGTTTAAAAATGTTAAAATTATATTTTAAATTTATAGATTAATAGTATTTCTAAATCATACTTTATTTAAAAAAACTTTTTTTAATTTATAATTTTTAAGAATTTAAATTTGAAATTAATCATTTATAATAGATATTTATTAAAATTAATGATTGATAATATCTATTTATAATTTTTTATTATTTTGTTTAATTTATTGAAAATAAAATGCTCTTTCTCTTTTTGCCTTTATATGAAGGATAGTATTGATAATTTTTGTGATATTATAATCTAAATATTAAAATATAAAAAACATAAAATTTTCATTTTTTTATATTTACATAATTTGAAAGGATATTTTTACTTAGATATGTATAGTTTAAAAATTCTATTATTTGGGTTGTTTTTTTTTGTGCATAATTTTGATAAAATCAAGTATAAATTTTAAAAATCAAGATAAATCTATTTCTATCATCACAATTGAGATTAAAACATAATTATATTTTAATTACGTCGATAGGCGTATATATTTGATATTTTGGGAGCGAGACTTGCTCGAGCGGATCGTCAAGATTCACCATATTTTGACATTTGTATAGTCGGGATTTATTTGATCGTCGTCTGATCTTTAAACTAATTAAACTAGGGATTTAAGAGTGGATTTGAGTTGAGTTTGAGTTTAGTTACAGTTCCAGGATTTGAACGACGCGTGTAGCTCCCCTTGCGAAGCATGACGCGTGGGTGGAAGGATGGAGTCATTGTTAGTTTTTCATCATATAAGCTAGCATTATGATCTTAGGATCTTTTTACTGAGAGAATCACAAGCACAACAATAAAACTTAAGCACATCACAAGAGACAAGAGACACAAAGAGTTTTCCTCGGGGAAACCATAAAGGAGAAAACCCCGCAACTTCCTCAGAGAGAGGCTCTCACTCTCTATTTATATTCTTCTATTCACTTGAAGTGCACTCCAACATGTCAGCCTCACTTAACAATTACTTACTAGAGCCGAAATCTCTAGGAGTGTCTAATAACCCTAGTGCAGCACCACTTGTGGGGACTTTGCCTCCTCTGATGAAGAGGAGGGTAACACAATGGTGGGGACTATTTCCCCGACTTACAATGACTCACCTAGGGTAAAATTCACTAGGATAGTCTAATAACCCAAGGGCCCCATAACTGTGGGGACTTTAACCCTTGACCAATAAGAGGGTTACCCACAATGACTTGACATGACTTTCTCATTATAGAAACTTCCTGGAATAAACATCGGGGTATGACATGACTCAAATACATTACAATACATCCCGGAATGAACATCGGGTTACAATAGATAAGAAATACAAGTGAATACATTCCAAAGTTACAATTACATCAACACTCCCTCTTAACTAGGAAGGTATTCTCTCAACACAATGTATCAGCACAAGTCCTCTTCTCTGTATCATCTGGGTCATCGTCAGGTCTTCATCATCTTCAAATTCATCTTCATCTTCAAGTCATCTTCATCTGTAAGTCATCCTTAGTTGATCTGGATCATCTCTTGATCCGGATCATCATGGAACATCATCACTGGATCTGGATCATCATGGAACATCATCACTGGATCTGGATCATCATGGAACATCATCAATGGATCTGGATCATCTCTCGATCTGGATCAACATCATTGGACTGGATCTAGATCATCACTCGATCTGGATCATCACTGCTGGATCATCATCACTGGATCTCGATCATCACTCGATCTGGATCATCACTGGCTATCATCAATAGATCTCAATCATCAATCGATCTGGATCATACCTGGTGCTATCTCATGATTCTTCTCATCACAGGAAGTTCTACAGAGCCATCCCTTTTTCATGCTGGTTGTAGGCCTAGCCTCCATGTAGGCCTTTTGCCCAGCACTTACATCCAACCTACTCATTAGAAAGGCATGCCCATCACTCACATCTGATCATGTAGGAACCAATCCTATAATCATATCAGAAAGGCCGAGCACTCACATTCACCAGCATGATAGGAACTCAAACTACTATCATCTATGAAATGGCTCAACACTTACAACCACCAGCATGATTGGAATCCAAACTACTATCATATGTGGAAAGGCACAGCACTCACATCCACCAGCATGGTACGAACTCAAACTACTACCATCTCTGGAAAGGCTCAGCACTTATAATCACCAGCATGGTACGAACTCAAACTACTATCATTTGTGAAATGGATGAGCACTTACAACCACCAACATGATAGGAACTCAAACTACTATCATCTGTGGAAGGGCCACTGCACTTACATCTGAGTATGTGGGAACACATCCCTTAGTCACATCAGAAAGGCTCTCAGTCCTAGACTGAGGATCCCTGATACCTCACCAGGTAGCTCCATTCAAAGAATGGCGGTAGCCCTTATATCTGACACTAAGTCAGAATGGCTTAGCACTGATATCTGACATGGGAGGAACCTAATCCTTTAGCCACGATAGATTGGCTTCAGCCCTTACATCTGATCAAGTGGGAACACATCCCGCTATCACATCAGAATGGCCATGCACTCATATCTGATCATGTGAGAACAAATCTCATGGTCATATCAGAATGGCCCTCAGTCATAAACTGAGTTTTCCTGGTACCTCACCAGGCAGCTCAATTCCAAGAATGGAAATAGCCCTTATATCTGATCATGTAGGAACCAATCCTACAGTCATATCAGAATGTCTTAGCACTCACATCTGACATGGAAGGAACCAATCCTCTCACCATGATAGAATATCTTAGCCCTTATATCTGACCTGCTCGTCAGAATGGCTATGAATCTCAGCACTCATATCAGTCATGGAAGGAACCAATCCTCTCACCATGAGGGAATGGCTCAGCCCTTACATCTGACCATGGAAGGAACCAATCCTCTCACCATGTTAGAATGGCTATGGGTCTCATCACTTTCTCTTGGAGGAAACCTCGATCTAGAGAACATCAAGTCTCTCTTTGAAGTACTCGAACTTCACTCTAGCCAATGGCTTCATCAATACATCAGCTATTTGTTCCTCCGTCGCAACATATTGGAGCTTCAATGCTCCCCTCTGCACCATATCCCTGATATAGTGATACTTGATCTCGAGATGCTTCGACTTGTCATGGAAAACTGGATTCTCTGACAACTTCATGCAACTCTGGTTGTCACAATGTATACAAGTAGCAGCCAACTGGAGATCAAATATATCAAACAGTAGCTTCCAGAGCCATACTGCCTCACAACTAGCTGAATAAGCTGCGACATACTCTGCTTCAGCTGTACTCAGTGCCACACAGGATTGCTTCCTGCTAAACCAAGAGATCACACCTGATCCCATACTGAAGCAACATCCTGAAGTACTCTTCCTGTCGATGGCACTGCCTGCCCAATCTGAATCAACATAACCCTCTAGGTTAATCTTTTGATTCACATCGTACTTGAGCCCATAATCAATTGTACCCCTCAGGTACCTCAGAACATGCTTTGTAGCAATCAAGTGAACACTTCTCAGATCTGTTAAGTACTAGCTCAAGGTGTTCACAGTGAAGCAAATGTCTAGTCTCGTGTTTGTCAGGTACATCAATGACCCAATCATCTGACGATACATCGTAGCATCAACTGTCTCTGATGAAGCCTCACTCAATAGCTTCATGTTTGATGCCATAGGTGTGGTCATGTAGTCTGTCATCCTGAACCTATTTAGGATCTCTACTGCATGCTTCCCTTTTCCAAACCTCCATTCCTAGAAAATAGTGCATCGACACATAACAGGAGCATCACTGGTCTTCCACCTTCAACCTTGAAGCAAAGGTTGGAATCCACTTTACTCTCAGTAAAGCCTAGAGTCATCAGTAATCTGTCCATCCTGTCGTACCATGTCGATCCTCAGGATATTCTGTAGTCACTCCCTCTAAAGCGGAGCATCATACTCCCTCTGTCTTCTGTACTCTATGCACTGAAACATTCTGTACCGGAGTGACAAGTAGCTTCCTATGCTACTAATATTCTATGTGACCATCTAGTGTATAGACTTTCATCTTCAACCTTGTAGCAAAGGTTAAGATATTCATCAATATCATCATGTATGTGTTTCCCATGGGTGTCTTCTGAACTCGTAAAATGCCTTCTTTCATTTGCACACATGATTATGCATGTCATGTGACTTCACTTCTAGTAGCTGTAAATGTTTCTTCGTAGTCTATGACTTCTTTTCATGAGAAGCCTCATGCTATGAATATTGCTTTGTATCCCACGATGTTTCCATCTATTGCATGATGGAACTATGAACTTCTCTTCATGTCTCGATACTGCGCCCTCACATCATTCTTCTTGAACTGGTCTTCCCTTTCTTCTTGGTGGCTAAAAGGTTCTGCATCAATGATGTCACTGCACTCATCATATTATTCTTCATTTTGAAATGTCATCACTTGTTCTTCGGAACAAGTCTTCATTCTTCTTTGCTTATAGGCGATTATGTATGCAATCTTTCCTACAAGTCAAATGCATTTGTATGGTTAGAAACATTTCATAAGGAACATTCATACTGGCAAATTCTTATGCATAAATATATGATCATGCAACTACTTTAGCCAATACAACATTCATCCATATCTCACTGAAACTTTCTAGATGCCTTCCATCTCTACCAGGACAACATTGCGATTGTGCACTAATCCAATATGTCAGCAAAGAGGTTTCATTCTAGATAAGTAGCAATGGAGAGTTGTATAGCACCATGAGCTACTTACCCATCACATGCATATTAGTAGTATACTGTCATTAATGCAAACATCCTATCGTGCATAATACATCAATTGAATATAAACAAATGCATAACAAAATAATATCATGAAATGACAATTGAATACTTATCTTTATTTGTTTCGTGGGTATACTGCTTCTTGAGTCTTCCGCTTCATCGTCTTCTTCATTCATAATAGCATCGTTTCTTATCCAAATGCTATGGTGGATAAGAAGTTCTTCAAGAGTTGAAATCTTCATATTCCTCATTGCTTGAGGTATCTTCTTTGGAAGGTGAGAGCTTGATGTTCATTTGCTTCCATCTTCTCTTCTCTTCTTATGAGTCGAGCTTCTTCTTCTTCCCAGAGTCTACTAAAAGTAATCACTTCCTTCTGGCATACATTCCTTGCATGAATGAATCCCATGATCCTGGGAGGCTATTCAAGGTGGCCATCACCACTTTTGCATTATTCACTTATTCTTTTACCACTTCAAGTTGTTCTTGATTTGAGAGACTCTTATGACTGCATGGTCTCTGCATTCTGGATCTTCACATTCTTCAACTGGTTTCTTAAGGTCATATTCGGATTTTTGTTCTTCCCTTCAAATAGCTTGGTCAAGGAATCAAAACATAATCGGTGTCTTTAGGGAGACACTTGTAATACAAGTTGATTCATGATTGAATCAGCAATGATATTCTTGGCCTTGACCAAGTTCTTCTTGTGAAAGGCTTCTAGCCTCATCTCCCTCTGAAACTGGAACCTCTCTACTCATGTAGGTGTCCAATCCATTTTCTTCAGAAAGATCATATACTTCTAAGCTTGGAATTTTCCAACTTCACCAAGCTTATCATTAAGATGATGTGATATATCACTTTGAAATGAGAACCTCAAATGAAAATAGCAAAGGATTAGATCTTACCGATTTGAGGTGTCCGTCCTCATTCTGGAGCTAGCTGATCTAGGGTTTGTCACGAAAACCCTAATTTTCAAAACTTGGAATATTTTAGATATAATTGGATAGATAGATAGATATATTCAAATGGAGTTGTCCAATGTACTCATTTTCTGAAAATAGTGGAGGGAAGCTCCCGGAATAGGAAGCCCTAATTTTCAATTTCTTCTGCAGAAATGCCTGTTACTATTTCTGTGATATATCCAAAATTTCTGCTCTTCTGTGTCTGAAATTTTTCACTGACATAACCGCACATGTTCCTGATCCAACAACATAGGTTTCATCAGAATTCATTTCACCATTATTGATTTATGATCCTTTTCCCAAGGTGACCTGTTACAGGACTGTTCAAAATAGAGAAGTTGTACAGAATTCCACGTGTCACTGGTTCATTCTCTGAGTCTTCTCTTCGAACCACCGAAATAAAAGTCCGTGGAAGTTTTTTAACATCTTCCGGAATTCCATTTGGACCTCTGCAGCCCAAGATATTGCAATTCTCCCCAGGTGTCCTATTTAAGGATGAATTTTGGAAGAGGCTGGAACCCTAACTTTGATGGATCATATCTCCCCGACTATAGTGAATAGGAGGCTTAGTTTTGGAAACAGTGTTCATCAGGATGTTATCTTCCCCCCCTGCAATTTTCAGCTTCTGATACTTCGCTAAAATCAGAATATAGCGAATGTACCAAAACTTATTAGTTTTAGTATTTAGGGTTTTTCCTAGCTCGGGGTCAAACTAGGGTTTAACTTTCCTGGAGTTTCACCCAACCAAATTTATTGATCCAGGTCCTTCGGTTTTGATGAGGATAAAAATCCTATGCTGGTATCACTCAAAAATTATTCTTCTATAGAAAGTCCTAATTTCCACATCGAAAACTGAAAATGCTCGGAATCGAATTTCGCTTCGACAGAAAGATGCACCCTTCAATGGAGAGTCATCCTAGCATACTTTTGCTGATAGATTGTGGAGAGAGACCCAAAAAGTAAGAATACCAAGCTTCTATAGATGCACAATGTCTTCTTCTCGGGTTAGCTCTGATACCATGTTAGTTTTTCATCATATAAGCTAGCATTATGATATTAGGATCTTTTCACTGAGAGACTAACAAGCACAGCAATAAAACATAAGCACATCACAAGAGAAAAGATACAAAAAGAGTTTTCCTCAGGGAAAACATAAAGGAGAAAACCCTGCAACTTCCTCAGAGATAGAATCAGCACCAAAACAATAAAATCCCCAAGACATTAAGATGATCTCCACACAACAATAGTCTCTCTCTCTCACACTGTAATGTCCCGGTTTTGACCCCGTTGCATTAAATGTACATGATGTAAATATTGTGAATGATCATGGTGAGGAGCTAAAGGCCAAGGCCCCGCCATTAATTAGCTATGTTTTGTTTTGGGATTTAAATTTGTCACCGATGGTATATCGGGGCATGCAGCATATATTATGTTTGGCATCATGTAAATACACTTCTATAATTAATTAAATGAACCCAACCAGCTACGCTCGCGGCAACTAAATCGAAAGGGGCATGATTTTCACAAGGATAAGGATGTGGGGGAAATTGTCAACTTTGGCCAATAAGGCAAATTAACCATGTGTCTTTTTCCCTTGTCTTATTCCAACCACCTTCTTTAAGAATTTATGTTGGCAGCTGGGAGAAGTTATGGCAGTTATTGTTTTGGGGTATGGGGTGGCAGCACTGTCAGTCCTAGCCTACGCCCTTCATTCAATTCATCCTCATCCTTCATGCAAGCAATTCTCGTCTCTCCATGATTGGGTCTATTTTATCCTCACGCACAGGCTCTTGGTGATTTTGTTGTTCATCCCTCACGCAGACATTTTCTCTCCCTACGAGTTGCTAAACACTCACGTCCTTCAAATTCACGTCCTTACCATTGTTGCTCATCTTCATGCAAGGAATTGCTGCTACTACTCACGCACGCCCAATTTCGCGTCCTCTCTGTGCTCTGTTCATTTTCCACCATTGCCAGCCCGTTATTATTTTCCACGCACAGGAATTTTCCTGGTTTTTACCCACGTCGTTTTCCTCCATGGATTTGTGAATGATGTGGCTGAATCCTTTTCCCCATGGGTCGAATTGTGGGTTCTACGTTGATTGTTACTCATGCCCAGGCTGAGAGTCTGTAAATTCGTTTCCAGCGTGGTCTGTGTGAGTCTTCCCGTGGCTCAATTGCCTTGGACGGACTATTGATTTTCCCCTGCTGTAAGTGTGTTTGCTACTACGTTTGGGAATTTGTTGTATGTCACTTGAGATTTGTTTTTTTTCCTGTTTAAGCTGTGACAGCTAAATGAGTTTTCTGAGTCCAATGGTTGGTCTTCAGACTATGAGCGGAGCAAGGATGTTGGCTTAGATTTGCTTGATAAACCTGGTGGATGGAAACCACACACACAGAGCTAGAGGGCTGGCCTTCTTCTCCATCACCCCTGAATAGCACTGGAAGGGAATGCAGGGCCTGAGGGACTGTGTAGCAGAGAAGGGACTGATTCCTTGTGTTGGGTGTGCTTGGGTGTCTTAGAGGTCAGGCTAGTTCTGGTGTAGGTGTTCTTGGCTCTGTAATGAGCTCACTAGCTTAGCAATTTTCCATCTCTAGCTCCTTATTGGACTGAGAAACCCAACTCTGTTGGCTTGGCTATGTGTTTTGGGTATTCTTGGCTATGAGTAAGCCTGTTGTTCCCTTATTCCTTGGCGAATCATGCCCAGCTCAGGGGTGGCAGCGTTGCTGAGAGATTTAAGAGCATGCTGGCCTATGGTTGGGTGGAACGTTGCAGCGACGTAGCTGGTTGCGGATCGAATTCATCTTAAGATAAGTAATTCTGTCCATTTTTACTTCTGCAACTCTATTTCTGTTAATGATATGAAATGAACATGTGGAAAATTGCATGTGTGAATGTAAGATGTTTCCGCTATGTGTGTGTGTTGATTAAATTGCATATGTGCATGATATACTGCAACGCACCCTATTTCAACATTCTGTTATGCAATTTCTTTTGTGTATGCATATGCTCATGGGGCTCTTAGCTCGGTTGGTAAATGGTTGGGTCGCATCCTCTATGCCAGTCAGAGGCTTGGGGACGTGACACACACTGAGAGATATTCTCCTCTCACTCATGCACCCTCAATAAGTGAGTGTGAGTGTTACAAGGGATAAATAAAGAGGCTCTCACTCTCTATTTATATTCTTCCGTTCACTTGAAGTGCACTCCAACATGTCGGCCTCACTTAACAATTACTTACTAGAGCCAACATCTCTAGGAGTGTTTAATAACCCTAGTGTCCCACCACTTGTGGGGACTTTTCCTCCTTTGACCAATAGGAGGGTAACACAATGGTGGGGACTATTTCCCTGACTTACAATGACTCACCTAGGGTCGACTTCACTAGGATAGTCTAATAACCCAAGGGCCCCATAACTATGGGGAATTTAACAATACTACATTTCGATCCAAAATCCGATGGTTATGTATAAATTCAGGCCCGCAGTAGATTAATTTCACCCACAACAATTAACAATTGATCATGCAAAATTATCAACAATGGAGACTGAATATGGAGCTGTAACACAAAATTATATTAACTGAGTGTACAATAGCCAAACTTGTAATAACAAAGGCTACTGAATATATAGAATACATGAGCAAATCAAAATCATAAGGAAGCATCCAAATCTAGCATAAAGCAGGCTTACCCAAAATAGGAAAATCCCCCATAGGTGTAAAAAGATGATCCCAAATCTATCAAGGACCCCACGAATTAGCAAGGGCACATGGGAAAGCTAAAGAGTGGTCAAATGGCAGCTCATACATGCTTTTGCATGGAGGAAAGAGTGGAGGATGAAGAGGCAACAAAGCTGATTCACCTCACCTAGTCTTGCTTTCCTATGTGCCTTAAAACACTGAAAAAGCAGGGAATAAAGCAGAAAAAGCAGATGGGCGCCTAGGAGGCTAGGAATAAAGCAGATTTGATTCCTAAGGCTTTCCCAAGTGGTCCATGAGTCAATAATGGAAAGTTTGACCTCTATGGATAGGCAATTAGCAACTTGCACATGGTGGGACTCATGGACTAGGCAAATAAGACAAAATAAATG
>LPNX010792160.1:9926-42971 GCA_001517045.1 Pseudotsuga menziesii | reverse complement strand
GCTTTACCATGTATTTATATTCTAGTAACCACTTGTGCATGTCAGCAGGGAGTTCACCCACTTTCTCCAGTTCAGGCAGTATGTTCTCTACATCAACCACTGTTGTTGCAACTTCTGTGGGCTTCCCATTATTTGGTGGTTCTATCTCCAAGACAAATGGTATGAATTCAGTTCCATTTTCGTTTTCTAGAAAGAGCAGTGCTGCATCTACTATTGCAAAGACGGATGCTACTCCTAAGTCTTTTGAAAAAGCAAATTTACCTTTTGTTCATCTTTGTATTCTTCTCTGGCCCTGAAGACAACCGAATTAGAGGTAGATTTGTCGTCTGCAAAATCAAGACAGAAATATACCAGTCTGTATTGTCTTCAGTTTCTCATGAGAATGTTCTAGAGAAGAGACCCAGTTGTAGTTAGTCTGGTCTGGGGCTGGTTGGTATTGTGTTTTGTTATTCCTTGAGTTACAGTTCACTATTTTTAAGCAATTCACTATGTGTGCATTTCATCTTTTATAAGTAGTTCACTATTTATGCAACATTATGATAATGCATTTGAAAAGTGATTCACTATGTCAACATCTGCTGTATTATTTGATAAGCAATCACTGGGTGCATCCATCTTTGTGAAAATGCATTTTGGATATGTTATAGTCCAACTTTCTCTTTGTGCAGATGGATAATAGTCCAACAACTGGCAGTGTCTCAACAACAGTGGCAGATAAGCAACGTCTAGCAAAAGCTTCTCTTGCTTATAACTGTAAGAGGTGAGAAAGTATGAATGTTTTTTTGAAATCAGTGAATGCAATTCTGCTGTATGCTTCTCCACCTTTGGACTGGTTGATTCTTCATGATAGATATGAATCCATTGTTGAGCCTGTTAGTTTCATTTTTTGAAGCAAATAAAATTATGGTCTCTTTGGGAGTAATATTCTGATTATAATAAAATAGTGTAAGCATCCATTGGGTTTCCTTGGAAAGAAAATACGTTGTTTCCCTTATTTGGACCTTGGCTTTTCTGCAATAGAACTACGAGAATGAACTACAAGATAAGATAGAGAGCAAAAACTATATTCAGAGACTTTAAGGCTCAACCAAGCAAATAACCACCTCACATCTCAGGATGTGAAGAGACAATATCATGGTCAGGATCAAGTTTCTGCTACCATTGTGCTATTTGGATTGAAAGCAGAGAAACTATTGATGCTAGAGCTAATTATTATAAAACTGAATGGAGTTTTGTCCTACAGCAGTGTTAGAATTTCAAGGGGGGTCTGACAGGGTAAAACCTTTGAGTGATAGTGCTTTCCCAACTCATGTACTATTGCTTCGCTTACTTTGTTATGGACCAACTCCATGAAATTAGTTCAAGTCCAGCTAGACAGAGTTGGATAACTAATGTTGCAAATTTTGTTTTCTATCTTGTGCAAGTTCTCTTCTGACTGGTCCATGATGAAGGCATGAATTGAAATCAATTGCATAATCCAAGGCTGTAATATTCTTTGTGCTTTCTATTAATCCTTGACCTAAGTTGGGAGACTTGTAGTAGAGATATGAGTTGGGACATTGTCAAGATTCAGCTGCTAGATATAACAATGCATTCTGTTTGGATCCAGCTTTCTGGTGCACCATGTGGGTAGTTCTGAGAACATAATGGTATGCCTACTAAGTACTAACAATGATGTTGTATTTTAGGACAGCATTGTTGAATTTTAAGGGGGGTCTGGCAGGGTAAAACCTCTGAGTTACAGTGTTTGCCCAACTCATGGACTATTGTTTCGCTTCCTTTGTCATGGACTGACTCCATAAAGTTAGTTCAAGTCCAGGTAGACAGTTGGATAACTAACGTTGCAATTTTTGTTCTCTACCTTATGCAAATTCTCTTCTGACTGGTCCGTGATGAAGACATAAATTGAAGTCAATTGCATAATCCAAGGATGTAATATTCTTTGTGCTTTCTTTGTGCTCAAGAAAAATAGCGTTCTATTCAATATAATGAGTAGAGTCTAGATGTAAATGATTTAAAATTCCTTTTTTAAAAACAAAGAACTAAACATATGCCTACAAATATATCAGAATTTCATGTATAGATTGTTGTCTATTATTGACCAGATTTACATCAGTGAAACTTGGGCTGATGCTAGGGTATGAATTTTTCTGAGTTGGAAGAAAGGAGAGACTTTGATTGACTCCTCCCCTCCACAAAGTAGTTTGGGTAGTTGAAGGAGCTGGACTCTGCAGTAGTTGAATAGTTAGGTGCTTGGGCAATTGAACAATTACTATATATATTTTTTTAAAACCTATACAGAGCGTCACTATAGCGACGGCATGACGTGGAACTTTGCATTTTTTTTTAAACTTATACAGGGCGTGGATACAGTGACGGAGAAGCGTGGATACAGCGATGGATAAGCATGGATATAGCGATGTCTAGGCATGAATACAGGGACGGCATGCCGTGGAAATTTTCCAAGTCTGACCGTCGCAGGTATAGCATCCCCGTCACTATACCTGGGGTTTTTCCATCGCTATAGCGACGGCTTAGACATCTAAATAAATATAGAACATTGTCGCTGTATCCACGGAAAATTAGGGGTCGTCGCTATTGCGACGCGAAAGTTGCCACGGCAAAAAAAACACTTAGACGTGGCAATATCCACGCTTATCCGTGGATATTGCCACGTTTTTCCGTGGCAAAATTGATCACTTGTACTAGTGTGATGACAAGATCTTCTTGGATTGGCTCCTTAAGACTTTTCTCCCACCCATCGCAAAGGACGTTGCATCTGAACGTCCCCAATCTAAAGAAGAGGCAATACTGAATGCCCAACAATTTGACCTCATCTATGCCCAGTCGGGATACTTGTATACTATCATTCTAGACACTCCTCGTCTAAGTATCTCTTAACGCAATGCACCGGGCGCATCCCATGCAGCAGATGGCATCATAGGGTCAGTCTCTCAACAACCACAGCCTCGACCGACACCACCTGCTGCAGCACCGTAACCAAGCAACACTTCTAATGTCACTTACCAAAAACAAGCTCTAGACTATGTTAGAATGATGTCCCAGTCTGGAGCGACAACTTCCTATGCACAACCTGCCCCACCGCAACAGGCTCAAGCCATGGCTTGGCCAGCACAGTAATATGTGGGGAAAATGCCCATGTTTCTTGCACCACTATCCCCACAAATCTATTATGCACCACTAGCGCAACAAGTTTAAGCCCCTGCCCCCGCTCCACCCACTCCATTGGGACAAGTGTTTGCACAGCAAAACTGTCCCAACCATCCTGCACCCAACAATCAACAAGGGAAAGCTAGAAATAACTAGCCGTGCAACCAAGGAAATAACCAACTGCGGGGAGGTGATCAGCAACCGAACCCTCCCAATAATGTCGCGGCTAACCGGCCAGCCCAGTACCCCCCACAACAAAATCCACCAAGATGCAATGCACGGTTGCGCACAAACCAACCATGTACACTCTATTATGTCTAGGGGAATTACACGTTTGAGTGTCCCCTGATGGCTAGCGCTAAGCAGGACATTCAAAATGAGGCCCAACAGGCCGCCAATGCCCCACTCAAGCCCAACCCAACTAGGAACCACAAGTACCTCCTCCCATGGTGCTTCAAAACCCACTACCAGTCCAAGGATTGGTGGCAACCGCTCCCCCTCCCCAGGCCAATCCCAACGCTCCAGGGGCACCACCCATGGCCGAAATAGGTGTTCACCGCCTAATGACCATGACCAATGAAGAGGTCAACTTACAGACTAGAAGAAATCAGTATGGTACCACCACCGAACATGTTGACTCATCAGCAGCATCTATGTCTAAGACAACCAACCTACCTCTCCAGTTACCCCCGTTCCCACACCCCCCTAAGGAAGAATCACCAAGAGTGCCACAGGTAGAGCTGCAGTCAGCTATAGCATTGTGGATGATTTGGCCCAAATTCCAACTGCCATGTCCTCTCTTGAGGTACTTAAAACATGCCCAACGCAGCGGAAAGCCCTACTAGCCGCTCTAGGGGCAATAGACCCCTCCAACTCCAAGCTAATCACATTTGACACAGAGAATGGAGAGCCGCGCATGCCCTCCACTATCACCTTCCAAATCCTGGTGTCCATTCGGAACTTGGTTGTGCACCGATGGATAGTGGATAAGGGGGCATCCACGTGTGTCATGTCTACCTTGGTTTGGCAGAAGCTTGGATCACCAATTCTGCAACCATCTTCCACGACTTTGCGGGCTTATGATGGACATCCCACTAAAGCCCAAGGAATCCTCCCCCATGTCCCCATCACAATAGCCGGGAAGATAGTCATGATTGACATCGAGGTCGTCAATGCTCAACTAGATTACAACCTTCTCCTTGGGAGAAGTTACATGTACGCCATGCGAGTTGTCACGTCAACTGTCTTTCGCCTCATGAGGTTCCCCCACGAAGGGAAGATTATGACGGTTGACCATCTCACCTACCATGATCTACAAGAGTTAACAACACCTTCCAACATTATCCCTACCATCACCACCATTGAGCCGCAAGGGGAAACTGCACATGCTAACGTCATCCTTGTAACCAACACTGTGGTTGAAAACACACCAGCTTCCCCATCGTTGAATGTGGGCCCTGCGTTGTTTACCAATCCCACCATGATGGATACTTTCCTGTTGGTGTCACCACCACTGACACAAATCCAAACTGTGGACTTGTGCATGGTCTCATCAAGCATCGCTGCACCCAAACAACAACCGCAGCCATAGACCCAACCACAACCACAACAGTGTCCGCATCCGCAACACCAATAGTAGCCGCAACGCCAATAGTATCCACAACATCACCTGCAGCAGCAGCATTACGTGTAGCTGCAACCACAACCTCACCCCCACATGCAACCAGTTGGGAGTTATGTGGGCTCATCCCCTATCCACATAATTCCCTTCCTCTTCCCCCCACCTAGTGTCATGAGCAAGCCGGTCATGGCCACCTTGAGCGTACCCAACTTTACATTGGGGATCCCAGTATGGTACCTAGATCCACCAGCTCAACCAGCAATTCCTTAGGTTGTGTTAACTTCGGTGCAACCTATTATGGTTGAGTCACACCCCCCATCAGTCTGCATAGGACAACCGCCACGCCCGCCCCTGCACCGCCCCAACCCAAAAGGGCTAGGGGAAAGAACACCAAAGACACTACAGAACAACGACAAGTTCCACCTTGTGCCATCTGCAAACAATAAGGCCATCCAACTCAGGATTTCCCTGAAATACCAGTGATCCGTGCGCATCTCAATGCCTGGACACAAATGAAAAAATCCCCGTGGTTGAACTCCCAGCCACGCCAGTAGTAAAGAACAAGGAATTGAGGACAAGCCATGCTTACGCCCTTAATGGCTTGTATGGACATTACTCCCACCATTTCCAAGACTTACTTGAGTTTCAAATGGCTCTGACTGACCTCCGTCACCATTCCCTTGAGTCTGAGATCACATTGATTGAAGATGTTCACCCACCACCGCCTTCTTCAGACACCATGTCCATTTACATGATCTCCAGTTCTATAGACCCTCTTGTCTCCACCATCACCGACGGTCCATCAGACCTGGATCTTGCATTATTTCTACTACCCTAGCTCCATCTGCAGCTGCAACCTCGATCGCAACCTCAACCTCAGTTGATCCTTTTCCTTTTCCTTTTCCCTTTCCTTTTCCTACCATCCGGGATTTTGAGTAAGTCTATCTTGGCAACCCGCAATCTACAGGATTTCACACTGGGATATCCTATGTGGTACCTTGAACCACCTACCATACCTTTGAGGCCCCAAGATGTGTTGACTCATTTCTAGCTAATTGAGATGATGTTGCACCTCCCTCCAGGTCCATCAAAGACTCCTCCCATCTCCAGGCCTACCCCTCTTCCTCCAACAGAGACTAGGGGCAAGGCCACCAAAACCACAACCAATACCATTTTCATGATCTCTAGCACCAGTTGCCCTTCTGTCTTGATGGCTGTGGAAGATCCAGTTGATTTATCCTGGCACCACTTATGCGATGACAGAGAGATCTGTAAGACCGCCTTCGGTTTTACCCCATTCCATTTAAACCATAGTATGGAATCGGTTCTTCCCATAAAAGACCATATTCCATCACCTCGCCTTGCCAATGACCTTTGTCTTGGCAAGGGGGGACACCTCTTCATTGACTCTCATGGACAACTATTGGAGAACCTCCGCAATGGGCTCTACCTCAAGAAATTTTACGCTTAACATCACCAATGAGTCACTTCATTTTATTTTTCTTGTTTTTCAACATTTTTTCAGCAAAAACCAAAGGTAGCACCATCAGCTGCTAGTCAAAGAACACTCGAAACTTGTTCGAGACACCTCTCACACCTCTAGGAAAAAAATTCCATTTCCTTATGAGACCATTTTCTCATGTTTAATAAGTAAATTTCGAGACCATTTTCCACAAGTCACCTTGATTCACGAGCCATGACATGATGATGTGAGTGTTTACGGACCGGTACTCGTATCACACCGCCCAACTGCTACTCATGCAAGTTGTCGGGCTGCCACTCATTAAGGATAGTACTAAATTGTTGTTTTTCCATTTATAATTGTCTTTTTCACTGCACCTCATGCGGAAATATGGACCATCATCCACACAAACACCTTTATTTTTCTTCCATGTATTTGGCATAGAAGTGTCCTTGGGATGTCACCTGTCAAGGACTGTAGTTTTAGCTTTAATTTTGTATTTTTAACACATAGTTGTCTTTTCCATTTACCGCACCTTACACGGACCTCAAGACCACTGTCCACAAAACAATTTCTTTTCTTGCACGTATTTGGCATATAAGTGCCCCCGGACTTGCACTCAGATCGCATGTAGTCAAGTTCATCCACCGCAACACACACACATGCTCTCCTAACCTCTGTACAAGAGCCACATCGGTTTGCATACTTCTGTTGCACCAACTCGTAGGCCTCTACCACAATCTATCCCACACATGTATTGCTATGCTTGAGAGCCTTCTGCTCCGTCCATACTGAACGGATGACCTTTGGACCTCTGTCCACTATCCTGACATGGGGCACTGCTAGTGCCACTGCACTCAGTTTACCACATTGGATTTTCATTTACGTTCTTTTCTGATTCCTTAAAACAATGAAAAGATCGCTAAGCACAGCTGCTTCCTTTCCCGCTCACTAAAGTATAGGAAAGGGCATCTACATCGTCTCGTTTATCTCCTTTTGCGGACCATGTAGACCACTCCATGAAAAGGACCTCCTTGGAACACTCAAGACAAGACTGTTCCCCTTTGCATACTTTTGTGCTTTCTCAGGCAGAGGGGCCACACTTTATGAAAAATCTCACCACCGGTTGTCGTTAAGCCCTTTTCCAGCCGTTTCAACAAGAAAATCTTACCGAGCAAACTTGGTTTCATTCATGCTCGTAAAATTATTTGAATGACCGTCCATTCAGTATAGGTTTAACCTTTGCCGGCCTGATTGGACTACCAACGGTAAAGAAGTCTCTCATCCCCTTTAGGATGGGCGAGCTCTCCTATGTAAACTTTTATCCCTTTTCGGGCACAGGAGACTACCAACAGAAAAGAGCCCCCACTAGAGTCTTCTTCGTGCTTTCATACTCTCTAAAATTGAAAGCACCATCGAGCATTTACCTTCTCGGGCTTGCCAAAAATCCATCAGATCATACCACAATGGTGTCCCTAGACACCACCCCACAGAAAATAGTTTGGTAGCATCCCCACATTGGGTTGCCTTTGTTCAGAGTACTCTGCAATGTGTCTTCCTTGGATCCCATCAGTATCAAAAGTGTTCACATCCTCCAAGTATTTCCCATATGTAGCGACATTCTCGGTATTACAGCTATGATCCCATTCCCATGAGTTAAGTTTCATTTGCTTCCTAGTCTGCCCTGCCGGCATACTCTGAACAAAGGAAGCTTGAGTCTCCCTCCCCCCCTTGCCCTTGTTCAGTTTTCCCTTCCCTCCCCTTCCCCCCAATTCAGTGAGTCATTCCACATATTTCTTCACATATTTCAGTTATCCCTTGTGCTCTTGGTTAAGGAAACATCATCGCCTTGACCAGGGGCAGGTCTCCCTCTATCGACGCCAACACACATATTCTAGAGGATAGACCCAGAGGTCCCTGTACCTTGGTTTCATTAAAATCATTGATGAGTTCCTTGGACCACTTGAGAGGAGTCCTTAGTGCCTCTTAGGATGGTTGTTTCTCACGTGCTTGACTTCAACTCCATCATCGAACCATTGAGATTCGTATAGGGTTTGGTCTGCACAATATTTGGTCGAAGACCTCGGATGTTACCCGACTCTAGGACATTGGTGAGTCCACTTGAGGGACCTAAACAGGTTACGTCCCTTGTGATTTTCGGGCTGTGTTGGAGACATTGTTTAGAAGCCCCGGTAGTGCTTTGATATACCTTTATGATTGATACAACATACTTGTACCAGAGAGACTCTGACTCTCAATAAGCTAGTCCATACAGCTATGTACCATTCCAGATCCAGTAGAGAATTAGTCATGAAGATATAGCATTCCATGAGGATTCCATGGGTCCAATGTACCAGACAGTATTGTATTCATCCTCACATAGAGGCAACCAGCATTGTAACATCAGTTGTATATGATCGGCTCTTGTATTTTAGAGCATAGATCAAATGATTCTTTTGACATTGTTACGAGCATGGGAATGCCCGCCTCGTCCATATACATGTCACACATTTATTGTATCTCATCCATTGATGGGAACCAAATTAATACAAAACCAAAATCCACCATGCCCCTGCCCCAGAAGCACCACCTCTCGACAATAAATCCTATGATGTCCGTCGGCCATACATTGAGCTCCTGCCCTCACACATCAAGGGAAATCTGTTAACCCAAAAATCCCCCCCCACAGCTCTCCATGGCCTACACCACCCAAGGAAACCATCTCACAACACTCATTTCACCCCATCAGATTTTCCATTTGACCCCCACACCTCCAAAAGAGCCCAAGGATGAATAAAAGGGCTAAAACCCCCCAAAAAAGAGCCCAAAATAGACCCCCAGGAACTAAATCCCTCAAAAAGGGGCTAAAACCCTGAAAGGGGCTAAAGATAGGGTTGAAGGGGCTAAAGGCCAAAAAAATGGGCTAAATCCTTGACCAAGGGCTTAAAACCCTAAAACCCCTTGGAAAAACTATAAAAGGAGGGTGGGGGGTCACTCTAAAAACACTCCTCATTTGCATATTGTTATGCTGCCCATGGATGCTTTGAGACCTCTTGCTCTCAAACCACCCACTCTCTCTCTCCTCCTTTTCCATTTCTCCAAGCCATTGCTTCCCAACCAAAAGAGAGGTGCTCCCATGAGCTAGGGCATGGTGGCCCATTTCCACCTAAGTGAGGTATAGCTTCTTTTCATGCATGTTTATTTACTTGTTTTGTTTTCTAACCAATATTTCTAGTTGCAGGTTTGCCATTAACATCATTTGCTGGTTGTCTTCATAGTAGTATAGGTTTATTTTGCAGGTTTTAGAGGCAGAGCCCTAACCCACTGTGTGCAGAGGGGTTCAACAGTGCTTCATCTCTTTTATTTTATTTTCTGCTCTTAGATCTAGTTTGTAATAGCTGCCATTTACTTGTTCTAGTCTAGCTTAGCTTAGTTTCAATTCACAGCTCTGTTTATGTCATTTTTACATTCCATTTTTTACTATTTTATAAGGGTAGAAACCTACCCTTGTGCCCTATAGGCACAAGGGAGTCATTTCTGCCCCTGTAGTGAGGAGAAATTCTCACTACACCAACCTCCTTAATAGTTTCCACATCAAATGTTTCCTCATCAACCGTACCCTCCTCAACAATATCCTCAGCCTTATCAGCAGTATCAATAGTCACAGCTACAAATCTAGAATAATGTTATCCCCAATGTGCCTATACAACTGTAGCTTCCTGCTCAACCTAACCTGAACCCAAACAATAAAATAGTCCATCAATTTGAGATTGCCAACAGGCCCGCTTACTCCATTACTCCAGTTCCCTGTAACGACATCCGCTTACGATCAAGGAGGGTAGTGGATCCTTTGGTCATTGAGGATGTTCCATCCTCTGTGCTTGAAGAAAGGATGAACCAACAATACTTATCCAATACAAAGATCCCCATTATTGAGGATGCTGAAAATCCTACCAAGATACCGGCTGAAACACAAGAAGAAACATCTACCGACACACAACCTACACAATTGGTTAGGGAACCACCATACCCTGAAATATTAATACTACCGAAGGCAATGGGACAACCTTAATTTAACCTCTTAGGAGAGTTAAAAAACCTTTATGTCAAAATTCCACTCCTTCAGGCCCTTCACGATGTGCCTATCTATGCCAAAACAATTTGGGATCTGTGTATAAGGAAGCCAAGAAGAAAACCTAGGGATCCTCCCACCGTTCATGTCATAGGGAAATTATATGAATTAATAATGGGAAAAACCCTCTTGGACAAATACGACAATCCTGGGAATCCCACTATCATTGTGCATATTTGGAGCATGTAGATACCCAATGTACTGGTAGATTTAGGTGCAAAAATTAAAGTCGTGACCATTGAAACTGTAAGGAAACTTGGGCTCACTAATCTCAGCCCAACTTCTACCATTTTAGAACTTGAAGATAGATCCACTATTAAACCCAAAGGAATATTGGATGACCTCATTATCTCAGTTGATTCATGGGAATATCCTGCTGACTTCTTGGTTTTGCAACCCAAGTCGTAGCTAGAAGGACACACACTGATCCTGGGAAGGCCCTAGTTAGCTACAGCTGATGCTTGCATTAGCTGTTGGTTTGGGTCTATGACCATATTAGATGGAACTGAGATAAAGAACCTCACTCTCTATCCTCCAGCTCATCCAAGTCTAGAAGCTGAAACTCCATTATGGATGGAGCTAGAGGAAGAGGAGGGCGTTCATCCATTATTAATGATAGGGAAGGCCTTGAATTTTAAAGATGAAACTGAAGACGATGCTATTAATAATTTCATCAATGAACCCACTTCTATCAATAAGCAAATTTATCAGATCTTGAATGCTACTCTAGGTGAAGAAGAACAAGAAAATATCATAGAGGAGACACTAGTAAGTGATACTCACATAGTTCCAGTGTTGAAAATTTTGAAAAGTGCTCCTGTTGAGATAGAGTCTAGAAAAACCCTGAATATCAATCCTAGTCTTTCTCTAGATGAACAAGAACGCCTAATCACTCTCTTAAAAAAACAGAAGGGGGAATTTTCCTGGGAGTACACAGACATGAAGGGAATCCCTTCTAATCTGTGCACCCACCAAATTTATATCAAAAGTGACTCCCGACCTGTGTGCCAGCCACAGTAAAGAATGAACCCCAATATTAGGGACATAGTGAAGGAATAAATTCAAAAAATCTTGGAAGCAGGATTTATATATCTCATCTTAGATAGTGAGTGGGTGTCTCCACTCATGATAGTACCCAAGAAGAATGGTAAATGGAGAGTCTGTGTGGACTATAGAGAGTTGAACAAGGCAACATATAAAGATCACTTTCCCTTGCCTTTCATTGATTAGGTACTTGAAACCTTATCTAGGAAGAAGCTTTTCTCCATCCTGGATGGGTTTAGCGGGTAAAATCAAATCTAGATTGCTCCCGAAGACCACGATAAAAGTACCTTCACCTGTCCCTAGGAAACTTTTGCATACAGGGTGCTTCCCTTTGGCTTATGTAATGCACCAACCATGTTTCAGAGAGCTATGATTGGCATATTTTAAGAATTGGCTAGTGATAGTATGGAAATTTTCATGGATGATTTTACTCCTTACGGAAAGGAATTTGAAGAAGCATTGAAAAAATTCGAAAATGTTTTAACACGCTGCGAGCAGACCCAACTATTTTTTAGCACTAAAAAGTGCCATATGATGATGAGTGAAGGGGTAGTGCTAGGGAATTTTATCTTTGTTGATGGCATCCAGGTATATCTCTCTAAAATCAGGGTAATAAAAAATATACCCACTCCTGGAACTCAGAAAGAAGTGCATAGTTTCTTAGGGCATGCTGGTTATTACAAAAAAATTTATAGAAAACTTTTCCAAACTTTCCTCTCCTTTGTTTTCATTATTAATTAAGGATGTGCAATTTATTTGGAATGAGGCATGCCATAGAACATTTGTTAAACTTAAGGATAAGCTATCTACAGCTCCCATCCTAAGGGGGGCCAATTGGGCCCTGGATTTTCACATTTCTTCAGATGCCTTTGATATTTCCATTGGAGCAGTTTTAGGACAGCAGGATGGTCAAGCACCTTATGCATTTTATTACATTAGCAAAAACTTAGCCCCTGCTGAAATTAATTATACTGTTACCAAGATGGAGTTTTTAGCCATTGTTTAATCCATTAACAAATTTAGACACTACATCACTGGATATCCCACCTTTGTGCACACCGAGCACTCAACCATCAAGTATCTAATGAATAAACCTGTTACAAATGATCGAGTAACTAGATGGCTATTATTATTACATGAATTTGATATCACTATTATAGATAGACCTAGAAAAGAAATTTTTGTCGCTGATTTCTTATCTCATTTTACTAACAGTGATGATAATCTACCTGTTGAGGATTCTTTTCTAGATGAACACTTATTTGCAGTTTCAGTTTATTCCCCTTGGTATGAAGATGTCAGTAACTACTTGGCTATAGGGAAGCTTTCAGCACATTTTCAAAAAGAGAAAAGAGGAAAATCATTCAACAAAGTGCCAGGTATTGTTGGATAGGTGGTCATCTCTTCTACATGGGCCCTAATCTTGAGATCAAAAGATGTGTAAGAGAATATGAAATATTCCATATTCTGAAGGCCTGCCATGACGAGCCTTGTGGGGGAATTTTGTAGATAGGAGAATAGGTCATAAGGTGCTGAGAATGGGCTACTATTGGTCGACACTTTTCAGGGATGAAAAAAAAATGTCTAGTCTTGTGACAGCTGCCAGAGGATGGGCCAACCTAGCAGATTGGATCATATGCCTCTTCAAACATAGTTGGTGGTTGAACCTTTTGACAGATGGGCCTTATATTTTGTTGGCCCTATCAAACCTCATTCCAGGAAGAAATCCTACATCTTTGTTTGTATCGACTACATGAAAAAATGGGTAGAAGCTATGGCTTTTAGGAGATCCAATGACCAGGCTGTAATCGATTTCCTGTATGGTGAAATCTTTCCCTGTTTTGGAGTACCCAAGGAAGTGGTTACAGATGGAGGACCTTAGTTTGTGTCACATCAATTTAAAGATTTTCTATGGAAGTACCATATTCATCACTGGATAGCTTCACTGTACCATCCCCAGGCCAATGGCCAGGTGGAAAGCACTAACAAATTTATTCAAGCCATCCTTACCAAAATAGTTAGGAGCCATCATAGAGACTAGCCTGATAGAATTCCAGAAGCATTGTGGAAATATCGTACTACTTGGCGCAATACTACAGGTTTCTCCCCTTATGACTTGGTGTATGGAAAAAGTGTTTTCTTCCCCAATTGAATTTGAAATCAAGACCTTGAAGATAGATATGGAGGTAAAATTAGATGTGAATGAATCCCAGAGGAGAAGATTGGATCAATTGAATGAACTTGATGAGAAATGTTTAGCTGCCGTGGATCAGACAGTATTAATAATGAAACATACATTAGAGGAAATTTGAGGTCTGATATGGGCCTCCTAAGGAAAATAATAAAATAATGGTTAAAATAATAAAATAATAGTTAAAATAATAAAATAATAGTTATTAATTTTGGAGGAAGAATGGAAAAAACTACTTTTTTGTTCGTATTTTTGACATATCTCCCTATGCTTTTACTCAAATTCGGAGAGGGAGAGCTCGTTGGATGAAAAATTTAATTTTGCATCCAACGAAGACTCGCACTGCATACTTTTGACTGACCCCTCTACCCCAAAAGCAAGAAATACATAAAAAGCGTGATGATGACATCATCATCATGTTGTTTTCAGGTATTTCTTGTTTTTGGGGTAGCAGGGTCCGTCAAAAGTATGCAGTGTGGGTACTTGTTGGATGTGAAATTAAATTCCACATCCAATGANAATTTGAGTAAAAACACAGGGAGATATGTCGAAAATATGAACAAAAAAAGTAGTTTTCTTTTATGACAAATATGTCAATTCAACCATTATGGTTGACTCGTTTTATTGAAATTCTATTGGTTCTTGAATTGCAACTCACAAAATTTATTGTTGGCACGTTTTCTTATAAGGCCCATTTTAGACCCCATATTTCCTCTAATGGATCCAATTGGCACGATCGATTCATCAAAAAGAAAGTATTCTGCGAAGGAGACTGGGCATTATTATATGATTCAATATTCAAAAGGGACTTCAAGGGTAAGTTACGCACAAGATGGTTGGGCCCATACCTGGTAGATAGAGTATTTTATAATGGTCCAGTTTTCCTGGTTTCCATTGATGAGAATCGTGCACCATTATTTGCTAATGGTCACAGGATGTGACTATACCATAAGCCCATTTCGAAGGACACATTCACTTCATAGATTGTAGCTGATCTGGAATACCAGTTAGAACAAGGGAAGGAATCTTTATCTGCCCTTATCAATCTTTAGACAATCGCTGTGATTCCTACATAAATTTTTGAACATAAATTAATTGATATTTATTATTATTTTTAGTTTTCCTTTGCGCTTGATCCGTTTTTTTAAGAATATGTGTAGGGATGTACCTAAGGAGAAATGGTCATGATCGGGCCTAATGACCAGGGGCCTCCTTTTGTAACTTCTTGCTTCAGAAGAAAACTCCTTAGAATAAACAGTGAACAATCAATCACAGCCGTGATTCCTATAAAAATTGCCTATTTTTCTGTTTACCTACAACTCCAACACCGTAAAAATAATTTTTTTCCCATTCCACACAGCTGTAACACCATAAATATTTGTCTATTTTTCATCTAACTACAGCTGCAACACCATAAAATAACGCCCTTTTCCCGTTTGACGCAGCTGTAACACCATAAAACCTTGCCTATTTTTCCGTTTATCTGCAGCTGTAACACCGTAACCTAATGGATTTTTTCATCTCGTGAAGCTGCGACACAATTTAAATTTTTCCCATTTTTACCTTTTCTGGTAGCTGCAACTCCGTTTCATTTTTTTCCCATTTTTACCTTTTTCGGCAGCTACGACTTCGTTTCAATTTTGCCCATTTTACTTTTTCTGGCGGCTGCGACTCCACCAAAAATGGCTGATTTTTCTATGATTCACGGTTGCGACTATGCCAAACTGGTTGATTTTTCTATGGACCGCAGTTGTGACTCCCTCAATATTGGCAGAACTCTTTACAATTTTGGTTCACGACTCCATATCTGGCCAAAATTCCTGCTGACGACAATTCTGACTTACTTCACAGCATTCATTATGTTTTTGGTAGGATTGAAAAGATGGTTTTGGTCCGCGGGGAGAGAATATCATGACAACACGCCTACAATAATGTTCAAATTTAAATGGGTTCACTTCACACGCTTTGTTATCCTCAAGGGTCATGGTTCATAGCATATTTACGAAGTTATGGTTCTAATTATCTACTTGATTAAGCGTTAACTAGATTTGGTCGAATTAATCATGCCTTCCTTTTTGCACCCATTATTACACGTGCATATCGTTAACTGTCCACTCGTATGACTTAATGGCCATTTAAGCTTATCTGATAACCGCCACCTTTCCTAATTTGGGATAAATTTTCCAAACATTTCCATGCTCTTAACTTTTAGAATTTACCAAACTCCATTCTCATATGTTCATGCATACTCTGTACTTTAACCTCCATTTTCAGGACTTGCAATCTATTGGGCTGATAAAGAATTCAGAAGTTAAACAAACATGGGTATCCCAGCTCGACACGAACCTCCACATACGTGAGAACTGAGAAGAAATACTGAATTTTTTCCTCTTTTTGAAGATGTGGGATGGACTGAATTCTTCCAATGCCTGAATGGTTTCCACTGAGAGATAGCTCTACAATTTGCCTTAAATCTTACAGAAACCCACTCAGAGGTTAGGGGGTTACATATAGAAGTCTCTGAAGCAATAGTGGTTGAATTCATCGGCCTTCCTCAGGTGGGAAGAGCCTGGTTTGGTCAAAGAATTGCCAATGTTGCTGCAGTACAGGATTTTCTAATAGAGGGGGAAAAAATTTGTCAATCAAGGCGAGGGATAGAGTTACAATCACTGCCTCGGCCATGGGATCAAGTAGCAGTCTTCCTCAAAAATTATATCACCTATGAAGGTAGGTATCAGACTATTTATTATTCTGAACTTCCTCTATTGTCTCATCAATGCCATAGGACCTTACTGAATATTCTATTTTATCTATTTAAAGACCTACACCATATGGCGGGGTTTGTCAGAACAGCCAAGCATCCAAAATCCTCCCTTACCCACCACAGCCTAATCAAATTAATAATCTTAAGGGCCTTAGCTCAAAGGAAACAAACTTGGTAGAAATTCACAGGTCAAATTCAAATAACCCAGAAACCCACCCTTTTGTGTGGCATTCCAATAGAGGCAAAAGTACAAGTACCTGTACTCTTGGGGGCTATTCAAATCCAAGAGGAGCATGAAAATGTAGAGTTGGGGGTAGATGAGGAGAAACAGGAGGACCAGAGTCCCTCCAATTTAGTTAGGGGGGTGGGATATGAGACTAGATCAGATGATGAGTCAGATGACCAAGCAGAGGAATTGGAGGAAAATGCAGGAGAAAACCCCATGGAAAAATAAAATAATGTGGAAGCTCTGACAGCAGAGGCTAAAGCTGGGGAAGCATTGGATGTTATGACAGCTGAAGTCAAGGATGTTAGAGCCACTATAATAGAAGAGAATGCAGAGGTATTGACCATTGAATATTCCCCTGAATAAGGGGGAACTCTAATTGAAGAAGAAAAGGAGGACGTTGAGATAGAAGACAACCCTTCTACGTCAGCTGCAAATCTAGAGATTCCTGCACCATGAAAGAAAAGAAGGAGGTGTAGGCATCACTACTGATAAGAAGAAAAAGAACCAGGTCGGTTACAGCAGCTGAAGTAGCACAGGCAAGATGGTTTACCCTAGAAGCATAGATTGAATTCCCCATTCTTAGACCTAAAGCAAACGATGCCCCGCAGGAGCTGGCTGTAGAGGAACCTCAAATTGAGGGAATTTTGCATGAAAATGGTCTACTGAAAGAAGTGTTGGAGACATTTACCATCATACACACTCTTTTTGGTCAAATTGGCCTAGTTAAACCACTATCATAAGTATAATTGACATTAATTGACATCAGTGTAGCATTAATTTCCATCATCAAGTCACACCCATGTTTTCCTACAGTCAAGGAGGTTAACTTAGCCTTCTCCTACAATTAAGGAGGCTAACTGGAGCACTCCAGGGGTGATCTGAGTGATATTAATGCACCTAATTTCTAACTGGTGGTTACAATTAGTTCAACCAGTCAGTTAAGGTGCCTCCTCTCATTAAATATATTATTTAATGATTATTTAATGATTTGGAGTCAACAGGGTGCCTCCACCAACTTCTGATGGTCAGTTCAGCTTTAGTTAACCTCATAGGGTTCATTGAAGTCATGGAGCACTAGCACTTGATGTTTTGCTTGCTATGACATGTGTTTGATCTCCTTCAGTTGAGATTTAGTCATTTATTTCACTCTGACTTCAGTTAGGGTTTGGTGAGTCAATTAGGGTTTTGGTCAAGTTGTTAACTGAGTGTGGTCAAATGGCTAAGAGTCAGTTAAGCCAGACTCACTCATTGAATTTGAATTGTCTCCTTAGGTATTCGAATTCCTCATGGACTCAAGCTATTGCTTGACATTGGTATTGTAATGATTCATTGTTTATTGAATATACAGAGAGGAAACCATTCCAGTTTCGATTAACACTATTTCATGAGTATTTGTTGATTATTCTTTCATGAGATTGATTCTTAGTTCCTAGATCATGTGCAAGAATTAATATGGTATCAGAGCATACAGCTGGACGAATAACTATCTCTCAAAAACAAGCTTTTTGACAGATATCTCCATGAAATTTGAGCAATAGCTCAAAAATCCAGCACTGCACCATAAGCTAAGGATTACCACTTAATACCCCAAGTAAAGAACTTGTTGATCAAGCTTGCTTGATTGACTATGCTGGGTGTGATGAAAGCCTAAAATGTGCAGGCTATCTGACCTTACGATGCCTCTTTTGTTTTGATTTGCAGGTTTTAACAGGTACAACTTTGAATGGACTCATCAATCCCTCTTCTCACCCCATTCACAAGCTATTCGGAATGGAAGTTGAAGAGGATTGCATATATGAAGAGATGAGGTCTCTATGAGGTGTCTATTGGACTTGGAAAAGAGTCTTATGAGAATGAGAATGACTAGCTAAATGATGGTGACAGAGCTTTTGGATAAATAGGTCTGACCCTTTCTCCCAGCTTGTACTACCTTATTTGTTCTGCTGAATACCCAAAGGAAGTCTGGACAAAATTGGACAGAACCTTTGGCAAGCACAATGAGGATCATAATAGTACTTTGTAGATCACATCCAGAACCACAAGATTTATTTACTCAAAATTCACAGCCTCTACTCTCTCCGATGAAGTTGTTCAAGATGGAGATGAAGCAGAATCTTCTACACAGTCAATTCGAATTGAAGAAAGTCTCCATGCAGTGAATCCTTCTCCTGATGCTCCAGAAGTTCATGAGATATATGATATCTCATCTCCTCATATTTCTGAAATAGAAGAAGACATACGAATCTCTGATATTGAATAAAAATACTGCTGCACTTCCATGCAAACATTCACCAGTGATTTTCCTTTGAATTCTGTGCAAAATTTACCAGTAATTGCTTCCAAAAGTGAAGAAAAATTTGATTTTTCTTCCTCTAATGTTTCTACTGGTGTGAAAATATGTAAAAAATTGGATATTTTAGAAGAAATATCAGATTATAATAGTGACACATTCGCTCCCCATGATCTAGATCTTCCAGCAAAATCCTGCAGGATTGCATGCACCAAAATTCAGAATTTTGAAGAAAAAGACAACTGTGCATCCACCGTCTCAGTTGACCATAATTTTGGATCTGATATGAACCTTATTGGATCTGATATGATCTTATTTGGATCTGATCTAATATTTCTTGGTTCAAAATTTCAGGTTCATAAACCTTCAGTACTTCTTGTAGCTGCTCTCATCAATGGTGTGAAGAAACAAGTACCGCAAGTCTCCTACAAAATTGCTGCTGGGGATTTGATTTCATTTAATAGTTTTGGATCTGTTGTGAACCTATTTAGATATGATTTACATTATGATATGATATTATTTTGTTCATATTTTAAAACCCAAGAGCTTTCAATCATTCTTGTAGCTTCTCTCACCAATTCCGGTGTGAAAATCAAGTACCACACTTTCTCTTCAAAACTGCTGATGGGGATTTGGTGTTAGTTTCCTCTTATGAGGTTGATGATATTTTATTATGTGATTCATTAGATATTTCAGAATATATATAATATTATGGATCTCAATCATTTTCTCTCCAGAGTCCCAGGGCTTCTCTACCTTTGGTCACATGCTCATCTCCTCACAAAACTAGTAAAGAGGAAGACATTCTGCATCCGCTTGGACACTTGCTCCTAAAAATTGGGGCTAATTTTACCACTCATGGTTTGCTGTTCAAGGATGAAACATATCAGTTTCTTGAGTGTTCCACACATGGTTTGAATCCTCAAGAACCTTTGCTCTCTCTTCAGATGATTTCAGCTACTCTACATGGGTCCAGTTTTCACCGTGCAGCTGTTTATATTTCTGATTCAGTTGAGTGCATTGTTCTTCTTCCAAAGTGGAAGATTCCACCAGACATATTCATTTATTTTGGATTCAGAGGTTCACATGCACAGTCTCAGGATGCTGCTACATAGAAGAACCAATTCCTGATTTACTGCTTAGTTTGAGGGGGGGTATTTTTCCCATGAGGTTTTCCCCGTTTCCTTGGTTATATTAAGCAGTTACTTTATTGTACAAGGTGACCTATGGCCTTTGTTACCAGGGTCATAGCATTTTTATGAATCTATGTTTTCTAACTCTTCCTGAGTATAGCTTAAGGGGGTGTGTTGGAGACATTTACCATCATACACACTCTTTTTGGTCAAATTGGACTAGTTAAACCACTATCCTAAGTATAATTGACATTAATTGATATCAATGGAGAATTAATTGCCATCATCCAGTCACACCCATGCCTTCCTACAGTCAAGGAGGCTAACTTAGCCTTCTCCTACAGTCAAGGAGGCTAACTGGAGCACTCCGGGAGTGATCTGAGTGATATTAATGCACCTAATTGCTAACTGGTGGTTACAATCAATTCAACCAGTCAGTTAAGGCGCCTCCTCTCATTAAATATATTATTTAATGATTATTTATTATTATTTAATGATATGGAGTCAACAGAGCGCCTCCACCAACTTATGATGGTCAGTTCAGCTTCAGTTAACCTCATCGGGGTTCATTGAAGTCATGGAGCACTAGCACTTGATGGTTGGCTTGCTATGACATGTGTTTAATCTCCTTCAATTGAGACTCAGTCATTTATTGCACTCCGACTTCAGTTAGGGTTTGGTGAGTCAATTAGGGTTTTGGTCAAGTTGTTAACTGAGTGTGATCAAATGGATAAGATTCAGTTAAGCCAGACTCACTCATTGAATTCAAATTGTCTCCTTAGGTATTCAAATTCCTCATGGAATCAAGCTATTGCTTGACATTGGTATTGTAACCATTCATTGTTTATTGAATATACAGAGAGGAAACCATTATGGTTTCGATTAACACCATTTCATGAGTATTTGTTGATTATTATTTCATGAGATTGATTCTTAGTTCCTTTATCATGTGCAAGAATTAATAAGAAGAAGTATAGACACTTTGGAAAGAACAAGAAAACTGGAAGGAAGCATGCAAGAATAAGGTACAAAGGAAGCTGCACACACTGGTTGAAGCTGCAGAGCATTTAGATAGATCACCTTCTGCTAAGGATGGTGAGGAGTAAGAGAGAGTGGTCTGACTTGTGTGTGGAGAAATATTTAACGAGTTAAGATACAAAGTCATAGTTCGTTCCTTTGTGACACAACAACCCATACCAGTAGCTGTGGAAGAACAAGGAAAAGAAGCACCTAAGGTGGAAGTGAGGGATGCAAAATAAATAGAAACGATCCCTGGTACAAAAAATGGAGAAAATGAGCAAGTACAGTAAGAACCAGTAGAAGAAACATAAGTGCTCCTGGGACAATCTGATTGGAAGGACAGTGAAGCTCCCTAAGAGCTACCTCACCAATTGGAAGAAATAGATAAACATGGTGCTGATACATAAGAACCAGTACCCCCTAACATTCTTGTTGAAGTTGCCACCCAAATTGGCGCAGATGAACCAGAGACTGAAAACATTCCTAATTTTAATGAAGAATTCTATGATGTGACTCCTAAACCATCTCGGGCACATAATTAATAGAGATGGAACCTCAGTAGTAAGATAATCATGAAGTTGACCAAGATGTTGACACACAAGAACCAACATCCCCAAAAATTTCTGCTGAGATTCTCATGTAAGAAGAAGAAATCAATCTCGAGGTGGACATAATACCTGATTTGCATCTAGGAGAGGATGTTGTTACATAAGAACCAACATCCCCGAAAGTTGTTTCAGAGGCACCTATGGTTGAAGTTGATATAGGAGAAATTCAAAGAGGGGATGTTGTTACACAAGAACCAGCATCCCCAGGATTTATTGCAGGAATATCCATATAGGTAGTGCAGAATGTTCAAGCTAAAGCATTAGGTGGCCAGGTATGGATTCAACTTTCACAAAATTTTGTCAATATGGATTCTGATAATGAAGATCATGCTAAAGATGAAGGGATCTAGAGGCTGACCCAAGAGCTCTCACTCCTAAGAATAGAAGTGAGGAATTGGAAGAGTCAGGTGGCGAGGTAACAAGAAGGAATGGTTCCCCTTGATGAACATAGGAATACCATCAGGGAATTGAAGGAAATATGGGAAGACGAACTAATGTTCCAGAAATTTTGCTAGGAAGAGATACAGAAAGAGCTGAAGGAGCTGAAAAAGTTCAAATCCATGCAGGTGGAAAAAGACAAGCTGTACACTCTCTCCCAGGAAATGATAGGTACTAGAGCACCATCTTCCTCTTACCCTGTTTTTTTATTTGAATAGTTCATTTGGTTTAAACTGAAGGTCATAAATGAAGGGAGACCTTATGAAATAGAAACCTCAGCTAAATTCTTGGAAACATTTCTGTAAAGTGCTTTTGATTAGTATAACTTGCTTTGTGATCTTTATTTACATGAGTTGGCTTGTCCCTTGGACCTCCATTGGAATCCTACCCCTTTCTTAGGTGATGTTCAGCTGAGGGTTTTTTCCTCCTTTGTTAGCAATCATGTTCAGTGGAAAAGATCCTTCCAAACTTTTTCTCATAATGAGTCCCACTCTAACCTTTGGGTTCGAAGTGAACCTCAAACCCCTCATCTTCTCCTTACTCATCAGCAGCGTAGACTCACATGTCCCATCCAAACTTAGCAGGTGATGGAACTTCAAGAAAAGGTTATATATACCTATGTCAGCCATAGTTCCAAGCATCAACAATTAGGTTTGGAAGGTAGCCAGTATAGATGGCAGGTTGCCTCTTCAACCTTGAGAAATAAAGATCCCTACTATTATTGGAATTTTAAACATGCACTTTCCAGGGTTGAGGGATATGTTGGATGCATGAAGGAATGTGGAGTTAATTGGCTGGGACTCAAATTCAAATTTCCTCTCATATGGTGGCCAACAAAACCATACAAGGAAGAGTTCTCATGGACAAAGGCAGAAGAGAAGAAGTGTTGGATATATTGGGTTGTCTATAATGGATTTTTGGAAAAATAGGGAACACCTGAACTCCCATATAACTTTTCCTCTCTCCATAAACGAAGTACAATGCCAGATTCAGATTCAGACTAATGGGGGTCGTTGCATAGGGACATGCAACAGGACAGTTGGGGGCATATGTTGGAACCATAAATGACCCTATTATCCAACTTTTTGTACCATAAGTTGGGTTACCTGAGGAGCCGTCGGTTGATAGACTTGTTCAAAGTATGATTCCAGTGTATCAGTTGATCCGTCTGCTTGTCTAGCCAATATTGGCTAGTCACTTTTTTATTTGAATAATTTTGACCATGGCCCCGCGGGGTTTGTAATAAAATGTGCTAGTAGGATATTTTTGAGTGGTTCGTTCTCCTGAGACGTAGAATCTCAAATAGGGTATTCCAGGGAGTTTTTTTCCCCTGACAATTATGCTTTGCCTTCAGCCGAGTATAATTGACGAGGTTTTCTCCCGCTTCCTCCAAAGCTGGAATGCCCAATGTTGAATTCTGGGCCTTGGGGGGTTATTAGAGCCCAACTAAGTGTTATAATCCTACTAGACATTATTTAGATAGATCATGGTCATGTCCTAAGTCATCTGGACACATAAAAAAAAAATTGAAAAAATCTTTTTTCGAACAGTAAAAAAATATTTTTTAATTTTTAATTAATTTTCCTAAGTTTTTTGGGTTAATTTTTCCATAAATTAAATGGAAAAAACCCGTTCATGATCCGGACTCAGAATTCAGTGATTGAAGGCTCTAACCTTAAGCCAAAAATCATTCTTGATCAGCCATCCAGTCAGAAACAACTTTCAGATCAGCAATCGGAGACATAATGCCTTTTTACTCAAAAAAGTCTGTTTTGAGTAAAAAATGATTTTTAGTAAAAAATGATTTTTATTAAAAAATGATTTTTATTAAAAAAAATGATTATTTTGGAGAAAACTAAAACTCTCCAAATTAATCCAAATTTAATAAAATAAAAGGCTAAATGACATCTCATGGAACACTTATGATGATTGGAGTTATCATAACTTAGCTTCAGTCATCATTAAGAGAGAAATTAATTTATTATCATTTATCAGACATGTCATCTCCAGCTAAATATGAGATGGATATCTCTCATTGGTCCGGTGATTTGATTGAGGTAAATACTAAAGCTTACACCATCAGTGGGCTTCCCAAACCTAGCTCAGGCTCCTGCCAGACCTAAAGGATGAGCTTACCTATATCCAGACTCACACATGTGGCCTCATCGTTGGCTTGTTTTCAGTGCACAGGTTTGGAGTGGGGGTGCCTTGCCTGGGTGGAGGCCTCCCCTCACTCCCGGTTCTCCAATTTAGGTTTGGGCTCTTTGTTAGGTGGCTAAGCTGGTTAGGGTTGGTTTTTTGGTTTTAGGGTTTTAGCAGTCTCTCATTTGTTAAAAAGAGGCTCTTTCAGCTCTATTTGCATGGACTTTTGTAGTAGAGTTACTCTGAGAAATTGTATCAAGCATTTGCTTTAATTTGTTAATAAAGATCAGACTTTGGAGGTCCATGAGCTCTTGGATGTGGTAGTTTTTTGCAATTGGTTGTAGGTGATATTGTCTCTAACCCCTATTTTCTTTAATGCTTATGTGAGATTAAATTGTTTATTTGTTAGTTCAAGAGGGCCATTGTTGGCACAGTAGAACAATCATTTGTAGTTCAACTTGATTGTTTATGCGAAGTAGATTAGTATTTTGATGGACATGAGTAATCAGTATATACGTAATGTTGATCATGATTCAATTTTCTTAGCATACTAGCATATATTTTGATCTCACATTTCATGTTGAGTTGTAGTGTGTTTTCAGGCTTCACAGGTTGAAGAAGGGTGTGAGCTCAGCTGCTTCTATCCCAGGCTTCAAGCAACCTTTTTAATCTAACACTTTCATTGCAGGACCTACAAAGATCTTCTTCTTCAAAATACAAAAAGAAAGCTGGGAGTCTAGCTCTTTCTCTTGGGTTCCATCCATAATTTCAAATACTTTCTTGGTTACTGAACTTCCCTCTTCTAGTTCTCCCTTTGCTTCTTGATCCCCTTGTTTTTCTTGCTTGCTAGTCTTTTCCTCCTTTCTTGGTTTTTCCCCTTCTTATCGTTCCTTCATCACTGCCCTCTTTTCACTCAACTTTGCAGCCCTCTTTCTTCTCTTTGGACAACCCTTGTTTTACCTAGTTTTCACCCCTTTTTTCATGCTTTGGACAGCTCTCTTTTTCCTCCTTGTGGACAGCCCTCTTTTGACTATTCGCTGCTCTTTTTTTTACTGTTTTACAGCCCCCTTTTCTCCATTTTGGACAGCCCTAGCATGCCCTAGTTTTCCTTCCTTTTTGCCCCTTTTTTTCCCTAGTTTTTGGGCCCTCTTCAACCTTGTTTGTGGCCTTTTTGTCCACTTTTTGTTCACTGTCCTATTTTTCATTTTTTATGACAGCCATTTGTTTTCTCTTTCTCTGTCCCGTTTTCTTAAATTTTTGTCTTCCTTTAGCTTCATAGTTGGCTGCCCCTTTTTCCCCTTCTTTGGTTTTGATCCTCCTTTCGTTTTCTTGCCTTCTTTCCCTCATCTTCCTTTGTTTCAGCCCTCTTTTCGCTTTGCTCTTTCTCTCTCTTTCAAAATTCCTCTTCCCTTTTTTTTGAAAAGTTCTGAGAAAAGTTAAAAGTAAAAGTAAAAGTACTCTCCTTTTTTACACAAGTCCTAATATTAAGTAGAGTGATTTTTCTTTCATTTGAAAAGTCCTTACAAGGATTAAAATCCTTAAGGCACTTTGTATAAAGTTTAATAAAAAATATTGTGTTTGAGTGGGGTTTTTAATTCCCCACTCTCATCCTCCCCCATTTGGGGAGGCTTGTGTTGTGTCTATGCTTTGATTAGTGCTAATTTTCATCATTCATTACATCTCATTCTTAGATTTCTAATTGTTAATTCATCACTTTTAGATCATTAATTAAGTTGATTACGCTGTTTTAAATTGTCTACCATTCTAAGTAAATCAACTGTGCAAATCTCTTGAATCACACCATAAGGTAGATCAAGAGTGCTCTCTATCGGAGAGTTGTCTTTTCATTGTTTAATAAGTTAATCAATTAATCTTGAAAGTCTCTTGAAATTGCTGTAATCCAAGTCAATAGCACTCTCTATCGGAGAGCATTCCCACTGCATATTGTTGCATCAAGCATATAGATTAACTAAGTCTTTTGAACCACTATCATAAGACGAGGTCAAGAGCGCTCTCTATTGGAGAGTTTTAATTAATTAACTTAATAAAATTTGCAACTCACATCCCTTTAATTAATTAACCCCCTTCCCCCTTTTCCGGAGTATGCTCTGACCGATATTCGATCAGAATACCCAGAAACAACATTGGATCTTTAAACCCCACGAGAGGAAGTTAACTAAAACTATTCCCCATAACCAACACACCGGTGTTGTTCGATAAATACCGAGGCATGTGGGAAAATTCCAAGTGTGGGCACCGAGATACCTAATCTGGGCACTGGTAGTTAAGTTATTGAACACTTACCTTTGACCCCAGACAGGTCCATCATGTCTTCGAATGGAGCCACTAAAGGTATTACCGGTTAGGACATCCAGCCACCATAAGTTAAGATCACAAACAAAAAACTCGTAAAATCTACCAAGAGCACTCGCATCACCTAACATTCACTAGCTTGATTTCTAGACTTGTGTTTAATTCTCTGGCGCATTTCAGCTTCATTGACTCCATAAGGCACTGGTCCTTTTTAATTTGCATAATCATATTATTTGATCAATGGTCTATGGTTTATCATAATTTCTTTCTCTGAATGCACTATTAAAGTCTAGAATTTTTTCTTATCTTTGTAATCTCTTGTTAGCAATGTGGATTGCTTTTGATTTAGTGTCATATTCATAATAAACAAACACTTCAAATCATAATAACTCCTAAACAACACCCATCCGCATCCGCAACTAATCAAAACACTTTAACAACTTAAAAGCCATAGAAACTCTTTTGTAGGGACTACCCCCCTTGGCTTCGTTAGGAGTTAGCCTAAACGGAGGAGCTAGGAGTAGGTGACAGTACCTAGCTCTGTGCTTTCCCCTAAGGTCACACCTCTCCCACTTTCTCACATGAGGAGACAACTTTCGGAAGATTTTTGCTGCTGGTGTGCAATCGGCGGACAACAGCCCCCTTTTTTACCACATTTACCTATCCCTTTTTTTTTTATCTTACTCCATTATATACACCAAACGGATGTTTTCCTTCACTTGATCCCTTAATTCATACAGGTATGGTTAATTATTGTCTTATCTTATTAATACTTATGATTGTTGTAATCAGGGCTCTATATCTTGAATTATGCTAACATATGGTGATTTTATAAAGATAATTAGAGATGTAAAGGATATAGGTGTAGCAGGCTGAACGAGTCAAGAGAGAGATGAACATTCATTACTGAGATGATCACCACCTATTCCATCTCTGCACAAAGGACGTAGTCAAAGCCTACTATTCCATGCAAGTTGTACAAAGGTGGCTGCAACAAGCTTGGCTGCAACAGCTTCGGATGAAAAAGTGTGTCGCCGCTCAAGGGTAGCTGCAACCAATGGAGCATCTTCTAGATTGATCATGATTATCATTGTTGGCTCGAGTAACAACCTTCCTATATTTTATGCTTCTATATTTCCATATCTATAACAACGTATAGTAATTGGGGAAGCCTAAAGATCAGAGATCTTCGTGGCTACCCGATATCAGTGGGTATAAGTTATGATTGTGAATGTATAAATATTGGGAACTATTCCGAGCTAGGGGTTGGAAATTAATTTATTTTATTGTATAAGCTATGACAAAGAGTGTAGCTTTAGTTTTATTATTTAATACAAGGAGAAGGATTCTTCTAATCTTGGCATTTCACGTGTGTTAATTTTTGGCGTCTCTATTCGAAGGTTGGGCCTGCCTTCCTATAGAGATTACAGAGTTAATTAGGTATTTATTTCCTCTATTGTGTCATGTGGATGTTATAGTAGATTTATTCTTTTCTAACAGCTGCAACGGTAATGATTTATTGTGTGTGCCTTCAATCAATCAGTAATTGCATTCCCTGTGAGCTGCGGAAGAGTGGCGTGACAGTCGACTTTGTAGACTAATTTCCCTTATGCAGAATGTGTGCTAGCTATAACAACCGATCTCATTATTAGTTTCTTTCAATTGATGTCTTTCTTGAGTCTTGTTAATTAAGTCCATTTGTAGTTACAATTGTTGAAGCTCAATTTCTACATTTTTGAAGTATAGATGAAGTTGGATTGAGATAGTTATAATGGATCTTCATATGGCTTGGTAATTTAGGATTTAACTTTCTGCAAAAGTAAATCTAGATGTTTATTTTTTGAACCTCCAATTTCTAGATTAAGGATTGTAAGAAGGTATTTGTGATTCTGCATTCTTAAGAAGGTAAGTTAGATTAAGTTGAGCTTGGGATGAGTTGGGATGAACAGGAAATTAGGATAATTCATTTACAGTATCAGCTACTTACTGTTTAAGCATATACAGTGCACATTATATTTGGAATAAAATACTTCCCTGGGTTGACAATTTATATTGAACACTCTGTATGTTGGATTTAAGTAACTTGCATATAAGGTGCCCAACAGATGCATTTCAGAATGGTGCATCTACATAAATGTTCTCGACATTTTCTATAATGCATCTACTATGGTTATTAGTGATGTAAAATGTTCCTTGAATTACCATATATTAAGAGAAGAGTGTTGATGTATTTGTAACTTCAAAAGGTATTTTGATGTATATTATAATTTCATGTACCCCCATTGGGGATGTGCCTACTCCCTTATGGCATGTCTTAATTGTTTCTATACCTTGAGGTACAACCTCCATTGTAAGTCAAGACAATAGTCCCCAGTGTAACATCATGTAATGTGTATTTGGAGTTTCTCTGGGAGAAGTTGGCCCTGTTAGGGAAAACATGTGGTTCCTGGTATTATGTTTTGTCAGTGAATTGAAAGGGTATCAATAGGGAGGCTCTCTCCCTCATTTATACACGCCTCACACTCTCAAGTTCACATGAGAGAGAGAGAGAGAGAAACAGAGGAGGAGATATAGATAGTCGTTGAATACTTTTTATTACTACTTTTGATAATCTTACTATTCCAAGGAAGTTTTTGGGGTTTTTTCCTTTATGGTTTCCCCAGTGAAAATATTTGTGTCTAATGTATCTTTTAGAGTCTTATGCATCTTGATGTACTTGTTATTATTTCATATAAATATCCTAGATAATCTAATAAGGTCTAAAGAAAAACTAACAAACAGGAAATAATGTGATTAAAATATTTTTTCCATACCACTTTTCCCCGGTGGATGATAGTATCAATTATTTGGGATTCATACTAAAATCAAATAGCTATCAAATTTGTGACTAGTACTAGCTAATTAAAATATTTGGTGCCCGAATTAGCTATTAGAGCTTAAAGTGGCTCTCAAAATAGGGAAGGATCATGATAGTTAATTCATTTTTTACAAACCTTCCTGTATATTGGATGTCCATTTGAAAAATGCCAAAGACCATTGTACATGCTATTAATTGTAGGATTTTTAGCTTTCTCTTGTATGGATCTCTCGATCATTCAAAATTACACCTTATCATCTGGGATAAAATGGCTAAAACCAAAGAGATCAGTGGATGGGGAATGAAAATAATTTACCTATTCTTCAGATATCTAAATGAGAAAAGCATTTGGAGAGATTTTTTTGAGGACAATCTATGTCTTCCTGTCATTTTGGAAAAAAAAATTCAAGGATATTACAATTGGAAAGTGGATCAGGTGCCCCAAGAAACACAATAAAGGTGTTTCATATGTGTGGAATATTATCTCTTCATGATTTGATATCATGGGGAGGTGGCTTGATTTCCTACCTGTCAGAGGGAATAGTGTTCGAATTTCTATATATCCAATTGTCAAAGGATCCTCTGGGTATTACTTATCAGAGGAAATGGTAAATGGTTTAATTTCAGTTGGAATTCATACACTAGCTCATATATGTGAGGATGTTAAAATTCATCATAGCTACTCATGATGGAAGGATGCTAGATATATTGGTGTTAATGAATCATACAGAGTGAAATGGGATACTTATATCAGAGGCCTTAGTAGGGGGGAATATTCTTAAGCAATCAAAATATATGCTTGTATGGACATGGAATAAGGAGATCGTGACTATTACAAGAAAACATGCTTATTCTTCATTATGGGTGGACTATTATAGTGACAAAAATTTGTGGTATATAGATATCTGGGCCATTAATGTTCCCTTGAAGTTAAAAATATTTTTTTGGTTAACCATAAACAATCACATCTTGACATGGGATAACCTAATGAAGAGGGGCTTTACTGGACCAGGTATCTACAGTTAATGAAAAGTGGAAGTTGAAAATGTCTCAAAAATATTTATTAATTTCTCATATACAAAAAAGATGTGGGCAAATTTACTCAAAAATTGAAATATTGATTAGTTATTGGGAGGGGGATTCTCTGATTACATGTATGGAAAATTGGAGGAAAAAGAATAAATCCTACTTAGAGATTCTGGTTAGAGTATGTTGGGATATTTGGATAGAAAAGAATATGATCATTTTTTTATGGCATATATACAAAAACTATATGGATTAGTAGTGTTACCACCTAATTTGTACTTAGTGGTTTTTTATCAAGTGAGCCTGGTTAACCGGACAAGGATAACTTGTTTGGACTTCATAAGACCTTTGGAAGTACTTCTGGGAAGTGCTTGTTGTACTATAACACATGTTCATACCCCACGGGGGAATTGTAATAAATGTTCTAGCATGGTAGTGTCTGTAAAAGACTCGGTCTCTTAGACTTTATTTGTCAATCCAATCAGCCCAGGGTGTTTTTTCCCTTTGGTTATTATTGGTTCTTGAATAAACGACTGATAATTTTTGAGTTTTTCACACCATACCTCCAAAGTTGTGGTGGTCATCTTGGCATTTAGGCCTATTGAGGTTATTAGAGTCTATGTGTCGATGTATAAACATGCTAGACATCATGGTCGAGTCATATGAACATGTCTAAGTCCCCCTAGGTTTTTTCAACTTTTTAATTTTTTTAATTTTTTCAATGTTTTTTATTAAAATTTAATTTTTCCAAAACTTAGGCTATTTTTAATAGTTTAATTGGAAAAATTGATTTTGTAATAAAAGTGGGCCAAATAATCAGTTTCAGTCATGTAGGTGCTCATTTTCAAGATAAGAGCACCATGTAAACCCATGGACCCACTATTTCCTAGTTTTGAGTGATTTTCAACCACTAAGGTCAGAAAGCCCCAAAAATCAATTATTGATTATTTTAATTAATAAATTGATGAATAATGGAGCAAATACAGAATCATAGATTAGTGGATTCTCAGTCGATTTGATTGAAATCAGTCAGATCTGAACCACATTGATTGGATTTGACAAATCCTTGACTGAAGGAGGTGATCAAATCAGATCTAGAGTTGATCTTCAGCATCCTTTATGGGGAATTTTTCCCTCCCTCTCTCCTCCACACATTTTGGTTCATCTGGATGAGTTCTAGTGGATGCTTCAGTCAACAGGTTGAGGTGTCTGTCAGATCAGCCCCATGATTGACAGTTTCCCTCAGTGAGACTTAGATCTGGCTCAGCTAGACATACATCAGGCATTGATGGACTCTCCTTCAGCTACAGTGGTCTATCTCCTTGGGATTTGCGCCCCCCTAGGCTGGATCGCCTGGTTTTTGTATATATCCAAGCATAAGCCTCCTCTTCCAAGATAGTTAGAGTTGGATTGAAGGGCTTGCTATTGTAATACTGTTGTAATCTTTTGATTGTTGAAATAAAGAAGATTTGGAGGCCAAATGGTGTAATTCTCTCATATGTGTGGATTAATCATTGTCTTACGACTATTGATGTTGCCAGCTCTTCTCTCAATTTCTGCTTCTGAACCCTATCTGGCTTGAACGATTCAGCTGAATCAATAGGAGTATAGTGGGCAAGTAAGGTTACTTGTTTTTCTTATATCTCATAGCATATATGTTAGAATATCTAGATTATACATGTTTAATAAGTTTATTTTCATGTAATTCCACTACAACAAAAATTGGATTTAGGGTCGAATTTAGCTCCGGATTTTAGTGTAATTTTTTCTCAATTGTGATGAACAATCTGGCGCTAAACTTGGCGCTATTGTACATTTTCGTAAAACGCCCTCTATTGCATCTTTTTTTCCATCCTTTTTAACATCCATTTTTGCACCCAATTTTTTGCATCTTTTGTTATGCCTTTATTTCCGCCCAATTTTGCAACTTCCATTGCATCTTTTTTTGCGTCCTTTGTTACATCCTTGTTTGCACCTAGTTTCACGCCCAGTTTTGCATCCAATTTTGTGTCTTATTTTGCTCCTAGTTTTTCATCGAGTCTTGCACCCAATTTTGCACCATGTTTTGCATAAAATTATGTGTCCAATTTTGCATCTAACATTGCATCTAGGATTGCATCCAATTTTACTTATAATGTTTCATCCTCATTTGCATCTAATTTTGTATCTTGTTTTACGTCTTTTTTTGTATCCATGTTTGTGCCTAATGTTTCATCTCATTTTACGTCGTATTTTGCATCTAGGTTTGCACCTAGTGTTGCATCCCGGTTTGCACCTAGTGTTGCATCTAGTGTTGCACCTAATGTTTGCACCTAGTGTTGCATCTAATGTTTGCATCTAGTGTCGCACCTAATGTTTGCACCTAGTGTTTCATCCAATACTGTGTCTCATTTTAAGTTTTTGTTTGCGCCAAGTGTTCCTTCCATTTTTGCACCTGGTGTTACACCTAGTTTTATGTCCATCGATTCACCATATTTTGTGCTCAATTTAATGTCCAATTTTACGTCTAGTTAGGAGTCCACTTTTGCATCTACTGTTGCATTTAGTTTTGGACCTAGTATTGCATCTAGTTTTGAGTCATTAATTGTGTCTAGTGTTCAGTCT
>LPNX010792138.1:0-34896 GCA_001517045.1 Pseudotsuga menziesii | reverse complement strand
TGATGATGTCCTCCGATGAGGTCAACCTCCAGACTCGGCGGAACCAATATGGCTCCACCCCGGAGGCCCCTCCTGCCAATAACCCCGCTAACGCTCATCCCACTGATCAAGCATTACATATACCTCCACCTCCACTAGATGGAGCTCCCAAGACAACCCGTTTCCCGCTTCGCCGTATCAACAACAACCCCAATGCGCGGGCTGCATCTAACTACAACATTGTCGATGATTTAGCCCAATCCCCCATAGCCATGTCTGCGTTAGAAGTCTTGAAAGACTGCCCTTCGCAGCATAAGACTTTACTCTCAGCCATTGGAGCTATCGATCCAAATGATTCGCAGTTAATGGCATTTGATTTGGACCAATCCGAAGCCCGCCTACCTTCCAATTTATCATTCCAAGTTTTTGTCTCCATTCGGAATTTTGTCGTCCATCGATGCATTATTGATGAAGGTGCCTCTACATGTGTCATGCCCATCTCTATCTAGCAGAAAATGGGATCCCCCCCTCTCCAGCAGTCCTCTACTGCGTTGCGAGCCTATGACGACCGTTTAGCTCAACCACAAGGCCTATTGACCAATGTCCCCCTCCAGCTGGCTGGAAAAACCGTCCTAATCAACATCGAGGTTATCAATGCCCAGCTTGATTATAACCTTTTACTTGGCCGCAGCTACATGTATGCCATGCGGGCAGTCGCTTCTACCGTTTTTCATATCATGATGTTCCCCCATGAGGGACGCGTGGTCACGGTTGCCCAACTTACTTACCACGATCCCAATGCCCCTGCGGCACCCGAAAATGTTCTCCCCATGGTAGAACAACCTATCTCGGGTGCCACCAACACAGTCGTTTCTTCTATAGGGCCCATACTCCCCATGGTTGAAAAAACTATTCCGGATGCCACCACCTCATTCGTGTCTTCAGTGGGTCCCGGAGTTTACTCAGATGCGCCAATGACCTCGACTTGCCCATCTATTCCACCCCCGTCTCCTACCACCGAAGTATCCGATCTATGTACCCTGTCCCACATCACGCGGAATCCTACTAATCAAACACCTTTGTTGCCTAAACCCCCTTTGGTACCTAGTCACATTGGTGCTACACCCATTCATACCATTCCTTTCCTCTTCCCTCCATCAGGAGTGGCTAGCGCCCCGGTCATGGCTACCCTCAACCTCCCTGGTTTAACCTTAGGATTACACGTTTGGTATCTTTTGCCTCCCGTTAGTCCCCCGACACCAGATGTCATCCTGCAACCAGTGCAACCCATTGTCACTACTAATCAACCACCTCCCAGTGTTGCTACCCTATCATCCTCCGAGAAAACCCCCCCTCTTCTTCCCAAACCCACTGGGGGCAGAGGCCCCCAACCTTACACCGCTGTCCCACCCGCTAAGACAGTCAAAACCCCCCCTGTGTTTCGTGCTCCTCCCAAATGTGCACTATGCGATGAGTTGGGCCATCCGACTCACCTATGTCCTCAGTTACCAGCATTAAAGGAATACATGTGAATGCTCGACGACGACCCCACCATCCTGGTTGTCCATCTAGATCCAACCCCTACGCCTCGCGACAAATCCCTGCGCACTAACCACTCCTGTGCCTTATGCGATGTTTACGGGAATTACTCCCATCACTGTCCCGATCTCCCCAAGTACAGGCTAGCTCTCTTTGATATGAACAATCCGGAACTTGAGACGGCACCACTCATTATTGAGGAAATCCATTCCCCGGTCTCTTCCCCTTCCGAAGAGGTTAATACCACTCTCTTTGAGATAAACAATCTGGATCTCGAGATGGCACGCCTCACCATTAAGGAAATCCATTTCCCGGTCTCTCCCCCTTCCGGAAAAGTCAATCCCATTCTTTTTGAGATGAACCATTTAGATCTTGAAAAGCCATCACCCACCATTGTGGAGATCCACCCCCCGGACTCTCCCTCTTCCGAAGAGATTAATACCATATATATAATCTCTTCCGTCCCTACACCCCCGTCAATCGATTTGACGACCCAAACATTCCGTACGGATGAGGAAATTCTCGAAGCTCTCATTGCCCCAGATTATCCTTGGGATGACATGCACCATCATTCCTACTTCATCCCCGATGAATCTTCCTCTAACACTGCTACCCAATTTGCAGTCGAGTCCAAAGACATTCTTCCCCCCAAGGTCGACTGGTTCAAAGACCCTATTCCTGCTCCTGACGCCTTCGAAGAGGGTAACATGGCCAACATCTCACCTGTCATCAAAATTGATATTGCTGCCCCCGGAGGCACCCCCGAACTCATTTATTTAGGAGCATCTTGCACTGAGCAGGAAATCGAGGAATACAAAACAATCTTCAAAGAATTCCGTGATGTCTTTGCCTGGTCCTATACCAAAATGCCTGGTCTTGACCCTGCCATTATAGAGCACCACATTGACACATGGCCTGACGTACCCCCCGTTCGTCAGAAACAACGTCCTATTCATCCCTCAAAACTCCCCGCTGTCAAAGCAGAGATTGAGAAGCTTCATACGGCAGGATTCATCTATCCTATTGTCTATACCACCTGGGTTTCAAACCCTGTTCCTGTCAACAAGAAACAAGGCACCATTAGAGTATGCACTGACTTCCGAGACCTAAACCGTGCCTGTCCCAAAGACAATTTCCCCACGCCATTCATTGACCAGCTCATTGATGCATGTGCGGGGCATGAAGTCCTCTCGTTCATGGACAGTTTTTCCAGATACAATCAGATCCAAATCCGAAAGGAAGACCAGTACAAAACCGCTTTTACTACCCCATGGGGCACCTTTGCCTATCGCGTCATGCCTTTCGGCCTCAAAAATGTTGGCGCCACATTCCAGCGGGCCATGACCTATTGTTTTCATGATTTGGTCCATATCCTGCTCGTCTACCTTGATGACCTTACAGCTCGTTCCCGAAAACGATCAGACCACCTTGATGACCTTCGGCAAGTTTTTCTGCGTTGTCGCAAATATCGTGTCCGCTTGAACCCACACAAGTGTGTCTTTTGCGTTCCGGCAGGCCAATTGTTAGGTTTCATCATTTCCCAGAAAGGAATTACTGTTGATCCCCTGAAAGTCCAAGCCATCTTAGACCTTTCTTCTCCTCGAACGCTCCAACAACTCCAAAGTCTGCAAGGGCGATCCAATTTTCTTCGACACTTCGTTCTTGATTACGCCACAACCGTCCACGGTTTCTTGCGCTTGCTCCGTACCCATGTACCCTTTGTCTGGGACGCGCAAGTAGAAGCTGCATTCGAAGACCTCAAGAAAGCTCTCACACAAGCCCCCTTAATCTCCCCTCCGGATTTCTCTCAAGATTTCATCCTCTACGTCTCGGCATCTGAACATGCTGTGTCCGGAGTCTTAGTTCAAGAAGACACCTCACGCCAAGAGCATGTCATTTACTACGTCAGCCAAACCTTGTCTGGCCCACCCCTACGTTACCCATATGAGGAGAGACTAGCCTTAGCCGTGGTCTTTTCCGTCTAAAAATTGAGACACTACATTTTACTTAGTCATACCACAGTTGTCGCCGATTCTAACCCCATGGTATATCTCTTAAACTGGCGTCTCCTGCAAGGTCGTGTGGCTAAATGGGTCATTATCCTCCAGGAATATGACCTGATATTCCGAACACCTAAGAGCACTAAATCCCTTGCGCTTGCCCAGCTCATAACTGATCTCCCCTCCTTCATCCCGGCCCCACCTATCTCTGAGGAGTTACCCGACAATCACTTGTTCACCATCTCGTCCGAGGACCCGTGGTACGATGATATCTTGTTATACCTATGCACGCAAAAGTTCCGACCCACCGTCACCCGTAATGGACGTCGTTGTATCTGTCATCAAGCCTCTCGCTACCTCCTCATTGGAGATGTCCTTTACCGGCGAGGAATCGACACGATTCTTCGTTGTTTCCTTACACACGAGGAAGCTGAACAGGTCCTTAATGATTGTCATAGCGGTGCCTGCGGCGGCCATTTCTCAGGGATGGCCACTGCCCAAAAGGTCATCCGCGCCGGATACTTCTGGCCTACACTTTTCATTGACTGCATCACTGCGGTCAAGCATTGCCATAACTGCCAACTTTTTGCCCCCAAAGCCCGGACACCACCTGCTCCGTTACACCCAGTCGTCACCGTTGGTCCCTTTTGTAAGTGGGCCATTGACTTCATGGAGTGTAGACCCACATCTGCGAACGGCCATAAGTACATCGTTGTCGTCGTCGATTACTTCACCAAATGGGCGAAAGCCATGCCCACCTTCAACTGCACCGTTGAGACTGCTGCCCGTTTCTTTTTCAACCATGTCATCACTCGATTCGGGGTCCCTAAACAGTTAGTCTCAGACCATGGATCACACTTTGAAGATTCCGTTTGGCGTGAATTATCCACCTTCCTCAAATTTCAACACCAGTTCTCCTCAGCTTACTACCCTCAAGGGAATGGTCAAGTCGAAGCTGTTAACAAAATCCTCAAAACCATACTCCAACGTACTTTTGATCGGCATAAATCCAATTGGCACCATATGCTATTCCCTGCCTTATGGGCTTACCGTACCTCCACCAAAACCGCCACTGGTTTTACCCCGTTTCATTTAGTTCACGGTGTAGAGTCTGTCCTCCCCATCGAGTGTCAGATACTTGCCTTACACATCGCCGTTGAGCTTCTACCCGATACCTCCCCCCTTGAGCACCGTCTGTTATCCCTCGAACAAGCCGATGAAGATCGTCACGCCACCCTCCAGAACATCGAGGCTGCCAAAATCCGCTCCCAAGCCAGTTATGACAAACATGTTCACCCCCGAACTTTCCACGCGAGGGACCTCGTCCTCGCCTATGACCAAGCCAACGACAAAAAAGGTAAAGGAAAGTTCGAATCCATGTGGCAAGGCCCTTACATTGTGCAGACTTGCCTCGGCAAGGGGGCATACGTGTTAGCTAACTCTGAAGGCCAACCTTTACGCAACCCCCGCAATGGGTTGTACCTTAAACGTTTTTACCCATAACTGAAGCTGTGACCTCATTGGTCTGCATTGTACAGTTTGGTCTCCTTTTTGACCATAATCTCACACGCATTGTTTTTTGCATGCCCACAGATGGACCATTTTCCACCTCGTTACATTGGCTACGCGGATGGGGCAAGCCACTGGTCTCCCAAATTGGCTTTTGCAGCATGGGTCTTGTATTCCCCTTCCCACGAACTGATTCACCTTGATGGAACATGTATAGGCGCTGCTACCAACAACCAGGCAGAGTATGATGCTGTGACCGGTCTCCTGACTACTGCCCTCCAGATGGGCATACGTCACCTTCAGGTGTTCTTAGACTCCCAGCTACTTGTCTCCCAGCTCAACAACTGCTACCAGGTGCGCGATCCTTGCCTCTTTAGAAAATTCCTGCGTACAAAACAACTTAGCCGCCAGTTTGAATCCATCACATTCACACATGTCCCCAGAGCTCTAAATAGTGTCGCAGATCAAATGGCCAATAACATCCTAGATTGGCATATCCATCACACCATATAACATCTCCATCATGCATCATAGCATCTCATCCAACCATATAAAAAACCAAAAAGACTGCATTGCATCAAGATTTGCATTCATATACATAAAACATAAAACCACATTTGCATCCATAGGGGCATCCACGTGCCTAAACATACATAAATCATGTCACATCAAATTAAAAAACACAAGGGGCATCCACGTGCCTAACATCCTAGACTACTTGCATCCACGTGCAAAACAAACATATCAAAACATCATAAAGCGCATCCACGTGCGTACCAAGGATAAAACATCATCAAAGTGCATCCATGTGCATAAATATATATATATCAAACCCAAAAATATATACATGAGCTATACATGTCCTGAGTACCCCTGTACTCAGCTATACAAAAAAAAAAAATGTGTATGTACAATCCTAAAGCCTCATAAGGTTGAACGCTTAGATAGGAGAGTATGAGATGACTGATGTGATCTTGGACTTAGGGTCAGAAGTTAATGTCATACCCAAGCAGACCTGGGAACAAATGGGAAAACCTACCCTTGACTCGTCCCCGATACAGTTGAGATTAGCCAATCAGCAGAAGATTGTGCCCCTAGGATGATTTCCTAATGTTCCAGTAGATATTGATGGAGTCTGTACTATAGCAGACTTCGAAGTTATTGAGATTATTGACGACAGCAATACCTATCCATCCTTGTTAGGTATGTACAATCCTAAAGCCTCATAAGGTTGAACGCTCAGGTTGTACATAAGGTGTATGTACAATCCTATGAGCAAAAGAGAGACAAGAACAAGTCTCCGGAGGAGCCTCAAGGTTCCAAGAAGAACTACCAGAAGAAGAAGAACAAAGGAGAAATGAGCAAGTGCGCATACTGCAGTAAGGGAAATCATTCTGAGATCTCCTGCATGAAGAAGCAAATAGACATGCTGACCCAATTCTTGGAGAAGAATGGCATCTCCCTTCTAGACAGCTCAAAGAAGAGGGAAGGAGGATCAAGTTCAGAAGACAGAGAGAGAGTTCATGCATTGGTTGCTGGCACATCAAGCTCACCTAGTTTCATCATTGATTATGGAACTTCAAGACATATGGTTTCGACCAAGGAGGCATTCACCTCACTTGACATGTCGAAAGGTCCACTAATAGTACTGGGAGATGACTCTTTCACTGAAATTTTGGGAAAAGGAAGGATTGATCTTGATCATGGTAAGTTCAGCAATGTGTTGTATGTTCCAGGTCTTTCCTCTAACCTCTTATCAGTGTATCAGATGACCCACACAGGGTCTCCAAAGAAGGTTATATTCTCCCCTGATGAAGTTGAGATCACAGAGATCTCAAGTGGTAAAGTCATTGCAAAAGGAGTTGCAAATCATACTTCGAAGGTATACATGTTCTCACACTTCCTACCCTACTCAAACCCCTCTTCTCTTCCGATTCATGCTAATGAGGAAAGCAAGCTTTGGAATGAAAGATTTGGACACCTAAATTACAAGTATCTTTCTGATCTTAGTGAAAAAGAAATGGTCATAGGGTTACCAAAGATAAAATTTTCCAAAGGAGTCTGTCAAGGTTGCATCCTAGGAAAACACCCAGAGCATAAATTTGAGAGAGCTAGTCATGAGAGAACCTCTGCACCTCTTGAGTTGATCCACAGTGATGTTGCTGGACTATTCCCTCATATGTCCATGAGTCAGGACAAATATGCATTGACTTTCATAGATGACTTTTCTAGGTATTGCTGGGTTTACTTCCTGAAACACAAGTCTGAAGTTTTTGGCCTCTTCAAAGTCCTTAAGGCTTTGGTTGAAAACCAGTCTAGGAGGAGACTCAAGGTCCTCAGATTTGACAATGGTGGTGAGTATGTCAAGTCTGAGTTTATTCAATATTGTGCAGATGCAGGTATTCAGATGCATTATTCTATCCCTTACACACCACAACAAAATGGTGTTGCAGAGAGGAAGAACAGATCACTGAAAGAGATGGCAACCTACATGATGGAGGCTAAGACTTTGCCACCAAAGTACTGGGCTGAAGCTATAAACTATGCAGCCTATATCCAGAATAGGGTGCCTCATAAATAGCTTGATGGTATGACTTATTTCGAAGCATGGAGTGGGCACAAGCCAGATGTGACCCATTTCAGGATTTTTGGCTCAAGGGCTTGGGCTAGAATTCTAACAGAAAAGAGAAAGGCTTTGCAGCCCCAAATCCAAGAGTGTCTATTTGTTGGGTACTCTAAAGATTCAAAAGGGTACAAGATGATCAATTTGAGCACAAACAAATCCTTCATTGAAAGGTGTGTTCAGTTTCAAGAAAAACCCCTAGCAGTAGTGGAAGTTGGAGAAGCCTCTTCACCACCAGAACCTCTGAATGTAAGTGAAGAGATAGTTGAACATGCTGATTCTGATATGTCTGATAGTGATGATTTTATTGCAGATCCTAACATCCCTACAAGGCCAAAATGGGCATCCAAGACCATTCATACAGCTGGAGAGCTAGCTGGAAATCCTAATGACCCTAGGAGGACTAGATCTCAATTTGAGAGTGCTCTATGCATGAAAGATCCTATGTTTACTGAGAAATTCTATATGATGGTGGAATCAGATCCTCAGACATATGAAGATGCAGCAGAAGATCTGAGATGGCAAGCAGCCATGAAGGAAGAGTTCAGCTCACTCCAGAAGAGCAACACTTGGGAGCTGGTTGATCTTCCCCCAGGGAGGAAGCTAGTTCAGTGTAAGTGGGTGTACAAGATCAAATTTTCTGCTGATAGTTCACCTCTGAATTACAAGGCCATATTGGTAGCCAAGGGCTACTCACAGGTTCATGGTATAGATTACAATGAGACCTTTGCAACAGTGGCAAAGATGGACTCCATCAGGCTAGCCTTAGCCATTGCAGCTTCAAAGCAATGGGAGGTACATCACATGGATGTAAAGTGTGCCTTCCTGAATGGAGATCTCACTGAAGAGATATACATGCAGTAGCCTCAAGGATTTGCTACTAACCCATCTCTTGTGTGCTGGCTAAAGAAGTCATTGTATGGGCTTAAGCAAGCCCCCAGGGCTTGGTATGCCAAGATTGATAGCTTTCTGCTATCACTGAATTTTGTTCGATGCAAATCAGATCCAAATGTCTATTTGAATTTGATTAATGGTTAATGAATGATCATTGTGTTATATGTTGATGACCTTCTCATTACAGGAAGCTCAAAGGATGAAATTGCTTCCTTGAAGGGTGCAATGAACCAAGCCTTCTCCATGACAGATTTGCGGCTATTGAGCCAATTCTTGGGGCTTGAGATTGCTCAAACCAAAGCTGGAATCAAGGTGCACCAGTCCAAGTATGCCTTGGATTTGTTGAACAAATTCAGAATGAAGGATTGCAAGCCAAGCAAGACTCCTTTCCTTTCAGGAGTGAAGCTTGAAGAAGTTGATTCTTCACCTATGGTAAATAATGCACTGTATAGGCAATTGATTGGATGTTTGCTGTATCTTGCACATACTAGACCTGATATTTATTATGCAGTAAGTGTGGCTTCTATATACATGGATCATCCTCATGAGATCCATTGGAAAGCAGCCAAAAGGATCCTTAACTTTGTTCAGGGAACAAGGACACATGGGTTCTTCTATAAAGCTAAATCTGATCTTGATTTGATTGGGTTTACTGACAGTGATTGGGCAGGTGATAGCACAGACAGAAATTCAACATTAGGATGTGTGTTCATGCTTGCAGAAGGGCCAATCAGCTGGTCAAGCAAGAAATAGAGTGCCATTGCACTCTCATCTACAGAAGCAGAGTACATAGGAGTTGTAAATGCAGCAACTCAATGTTTATGGTTGCAGGGGTTACTTGGAGAGTGTGGCTTCGAATCAGAATACTCAACTACTATCTACTGTGATAATCAGAGTACCATTCGAATCTGCAATGATCCAGTTTAGAAGCAGATAACCAAACACATTGAGATCCATATGCACTACATCAGAGAGCTTGTGCATGATGGCACCATTCACCTACTCTTCTGTTCATCTTCAGAACAAGTAGCTGATATCTTCACCAAAGCATTTTGTGAGAAGACCTTCAACAATCTTAAATCACTGCTGGGGATTGCTGATCATGCTGTGAAGCATGAGTGATGACAAGATTTCCAAATTTTGTTTTACAGTCCATGTTTAAGGGAGGATTTTCCCACTGGGTTTTTGCCTCTTTCCTTGGTTAAATGGACATGCAGTATGTAAAGGGTGACTAAACCTTGTTGCTAGGCCCTATAATTTTCTGATATATTACTCATAAGTCAGGCTTAAGGGGGGGTGTTAGAATAATCAAGCCATAGTTAGCTACCTTAGACATTAATTAATCCATTTTTGTCTTATTTGCCTAGTTTCCATATTCCACCTTATGCAAGTTGTCATCTATACATCCATAGTGGTCAAACTTGCTAATTTTGAGTCATGGAGTGCTTGGGAAACCTCCTGGAATCAAATCTGCTTTATTCCTGGCCTCCCTAGCACCTGTATGCTTTTTCTACTTTATTGCCTACTTTTTCAGTGCTTTAAGGCAATTGGGAAAGTTTGACTAGGTGAAGTTAACTTGTTTTTTGTCCTCAACATCCTCCACTCTTTTCTCCTATGAAAAGCATGTATGAGTTGTCCTTCCATCACCTTTTAGCTTGCCTAATTGATTTTTCCAATTCGTGAGCTCCTTGATAGTTTTGGAAACTGCTTTATGCACCTATGGGGGATTTGCTTAGATTTAGTAGGCCTGCTTTTGACTAGATTCGAATGGAAACTTCGTGCATTCGAATCCCTCATGTAATTATTTATTGTGGAAGCCTATGAATTCATAGGGTTGGCTATTGTACACTTATTCAATACAGTTTAGTGTTCAGCTCCATATTCAGTCTCTTTTGTGAGTAATTTTGCATGTGTAATTGGCAATTGATGTGAGTGTAATTGTTCTAACACTGGGTTCAATTTCCACAGGAATCAGTTTTCCTTCTTCATCCCCAAAAGAGGGAAGTCTTTTTTGAAATAATTATGTAAATAATCCTTTAAAAGACTTAACTTACTGTAACATTTCATCTGCTTTTGCTTGGACACTCTCAACATGATGATCCTTTCCAATAACTTTCCTTTCCCAAGTTATTATTGTGATACTGTCTCTCATCCCCACTATTTTCAATTCCTCTTCCCATAAATTGTTGAAGAAATTGATTGTATTTTGAGTTGTCTTCGATGACCTTTTGTCTAAAGTTTCTTTCATTACTACACAACTCTATCTTGCTATACTGATAATTGTTTCTTTATCCTTTACAAAATTTAAATAGGGCCTCATTTTAGTAGCTTCAATGATAATCATATCCCAAATTAAATGTCTACCCCCCTGCACTAGTAATTGCCTTGGAACGTTTTCTGTTGATTTTTCATTTTTCTCCAGTAACTCTTTAATTTTATTCTCAAAATTCCTCCTTTCTTCTTATTGTGCTTTGATTGCTTCAGCTAGTTTATGATTTTCTACTTTTAATCCTTTGATTTCTTCTTCTTTTAACCTGATTTGAGACATAGCTTAAACTATACCCTTTGCAATGGCTTTCACACTTGGCTGGCCCATTTCAGATTGTTTTTTCTTTTCCTCCTCTTCTCTCTCTTTATCCAAAATCATTTGATTTTCATTCAAAACATCAATCTTGGCTATAAGGAAAGCTCTTTCCTTCTCCCATTTTCCTTGTTCTTAAGAAAATTTTAACAGTTTTACCCAGCTATCATTCAAACCTTGATATAAGGTATCCTTTTCTTTTTCTAAAACGATTATTTTGCATGCCTGGATTAACTAAGTAGATGGAATCTTTAATTTCCTTTTCAACAATTGAATTGTGTTTGATTTTTCAGCCAAAATTTTCTTTGTGGTTTGTCCTCTGTCTAGTCCACTATCCATAGCCAAAAGGTCACCTTGAAGCTTCTTAATATGTTGTTGGTAAGTTTTATTTTCAATCTTCCCCTTCTTCAATTGATTTTTCAATCTTCCCACTATGGACTACAACTTAGAAACTTTCAGAGTAGCCTTTAACAAATCAATATAAATTACCTCTCCACTCAACTTATGCAAATGAATTTTATCTTGGACTCGAATCTTTTGCAAATTGATCCTCATATATGAAACTCTGTCATGAGAGGCCACTTCTAGGTTCAAAGTTTTTTTACATGGTCTTTAACAATTATCAGTTAAGCCTCTTTATTTGAAATATCTGTCATTTTGGGAAAAAACTTCAAAGATTTTTCAGAAGAATATTTCTTGTCCTATCCATATTTAGTATACAATTAATTTATAGAATTGTAACTATCACTAGAACCAGCCTCCTGTACCTCTGTAAAACTATATTCTTTAATTTCAATGACTGGGCCTTGAAAATTTTCCTTTTCTTTTATCTTCTTGTCTTCTAATTCAACTAGTTCTTTGTCTAAATCAAGTTTATGTCTTTTTGTAGGATCCCGGTCTTCATATTCAATCTTGATTACTTTTGAAAATATTCGTTTACCAATAATTTTAGCTTTACTGTGGGTTAGTACTAACATGGAAACATATTTCATTAAGGTAGAGGGGTTTAATTGTAAGATTTTTGAACTCTCTACACTTGATTGATATTCCATCAGATTGTCTCTTTCAACCAATCCTTCTATATCTTGGTGATCAAGGCCCTTATTCTTATTATGTTGTCTCCTATGTGATATAATGTGATGAGGGTCATAGTTGATCTTTAATGCTTTCATGAAGTTTATGTCTTGCAACAATCCTTCAATCACTAGAAGAGTAACTTTATTTTTCACAATGAAAGGACCCGCTTCCAAAGGAAATTTAATCTATGAAGCTTTCTTGAAATTCAAAAAAGTTCATTCTCCACAATGAGCTTCTATCTGATGAACTACAGGGAAATATCTCTTGGTGTAAAAAATGCAGGTAAAATATAAGACTCGTGAACAAAATAATAGATCCTGATGATAGTATGTTCTTTTATAGGGAACCAATCTCCAGTTTAGTATGTTTTAGGGATGAATCATTCTTCCATCTCTGGTAGAACTCTAGGAAACTATGCCTGAAAAATTACTCTGTATACTTCTAACATGAAGAGGTTCATATAATTGAAAGCATTTTGTAATCTCAAAAGTAAACACTATCTCTAGAAACTGTAAATTCTCTACATTGGAAAACATGAACATTCTGACCAAATAGAAATGAAAACTGAAGTGTATGGTCATGTGGAAATTCACTACCTATAAATGAATATTTTCATATAGGAATTCATCAAATTTAAGGCATAAATAATGACTAGGCTTAGTCTCCAACGGACGTAAACTAAACCTAAACAATAATATCAATAAGACTTCAAGAACAAATCTATCACTATCCAACCCTAAAAATTGACATATTAGAGAAAGAACACATTGGGATTCTTAATTGAACAGGCCAATATCTAGAGGAAAAGGTACATTTTCAATGGAGACACCAGGTTTAAGTATTTAAAACAAAAAGGCTCGTTTTACTTCTACAATAGCATGTATGTACAACTCAATAATATTTTCTTCCATGAAATATTCAAGGTTTTGGAAAACTATCTGTGACACCTCTAGTGAATCTCATAACTAGGGAATTAATGGAGAAAAGGATGTTTTACTGGATAGAGTCCATAATAACTCGCTCTGATTGAGAATAATTAGATGCAAACCACGCAAAAAAATCAAGATAGTTCGGGGTTTAGTTTGGAAAAAAATGGTGGAAATGGTACCTATGAACGTCGTGTACATCTATTCACTATGTTTTTAAGGTTTCTAATTTGTTATTTACCTCATGAATAGTGCCAAAGGACAATACCGTGTCAAAAGCATCATCATCCTTGTCCTCAAATATTTCTTCCAATTTATTAAACTCCTTAACCTATACTTCTATTTCACCTTCTCCTTCCATTTCTAAAAGCAATTGGCGGGTTGAAATACGTGGCCTACCTGGTAGCTGACGGCTGGAAAGAATTGGTCTAAGTTGGATTCCAAATGTGCGGGAATATTTTTCCTCAAGCGCAAAATGAAAAATGCCATCTTTCCACATGACCTTTTCCTTTTAAAATATTCCAAAAAGAGGTCATGGGATTACGGGAGGCGGTTTCTTATTAATTCTTTTCATCCACCGGAATGGTTCTTCACTCACCACGTGGCAAGCGGTAAAAATTTGCTACTGCTTTCCCTTTTCATATCCCTTGCAAGTTGAGAGCACCGAATGCACTCTAATTGTTGATATTTTCTCCTTCGATCACGTGTCATCGATCACTTCCTACCTTTAACAAGGCTTCAAGGGTCATTTCTCCAATGTTTGCCAATGCTATAAACCGTATACCTTCATTAAGTGGATTCCTTTTCCACCGTTGATCTCATTTATTCTCAAATCCATATTGTCGATAATTTACCAAATTCTATAAGGCGCTCATCCATCACTTTTACTCTCTTTCAACAGAGCCCGTGGTCCTATGGGAATTTTGCTCTCCTTTTTAGATCCTTATATATTAACTTCTTAGTCACATCAAAATAAAATTTGAACTAGACCTTATATCTTCCCCTTAAACCTGTTCCAACCATTTGGAACAAAATGTGTTCTAACACCATCCAAGACCTATACCTAAACATTTTATCAAAAAATGATTCATCAATGAGAAATCTATAAACTCTTTGAAATCCCATTTTCCTCACATCTACCATTTCTGTAGGTTAGCCTAATAGGCAGAGATTCAATGTCGACTGAGCTTGCGGTGTTGAACATATCCATGAAGAAAGAGTTCCGTGAATCTTGTCGAGCTCTCAAACTGCAAATTTCTAATGTTGACCATGTAAAATTCACATTATCTGCTAGTATCAAATTTAGAAGACTAAGGATATCATCCCTTTTCACCGGGTTCCATAATATTTCTCTTTCTTGATAAGGACCATAACAATTTTATGAAATTTACTTCCTCTAAGAAACCCACTAATTTTCCAGATAAAAGAATTCCTAAACAGAATTTATAGGATTTTAAATTAGACACTCTAGGATCCCAAGCAACAAGAAGGCCACCCAAAAGGCCTTCAACATTGATTAAACAAATTTCCCCCTCCTATATGACACCTGCAAAAAAACAATGTTCCTTTTCCCAGATACCATAGTTTCCTGCAAAACGACCAAGTCTAGCTTACACCGATCCAATACTCTTTGTAGGGATGCCCCCAACTCCCCTTATGTCCAAAGAGAGGTAGATCATTTCTTCACCCTTTCCATGGCTTTCAAGTCTCTAAGAGCCTTGGAATTAGAAGATGAAGCTATACTGACTAAAACCAAAGGGGATTGAGTTAAGACACCCTCCACCAATATTTGTTTTTTTATTTTCCTTGCACTCCTAGTCCTTAACATGAATATATCCTACTTCATGACACCCTTTACAACCCCTTTTCGTTTCACTGAGGGAGTCTCCACATTCTCAAGGGATCTAGACATTTACAAGCTCGACCCCGAAGGGGGATATTTTCTTACTTCCTTGTGTTGTCTCACGCTAAATGAAGTTTACTCATGTTGTTTCATGCTAAATAATTTTGGAAACTCACAATAAAGGCATTGTGAGTGGGGAATTTTGGAGTAATTTGAAGTTAGACTAGCACATCTGTATTATTACTTGCACATGAAAAATGCCGATAGATATTGACATGTATCACCATCAAACTCTGAATTAAATAAAAGGTGGTGTAGTAATTTTATTGAAACCAGGGTTTATATAGAATAATAGTTTATCTTATATTTTAATAAAACCAAGGTTTGCATGTGACAATTTATTTAAAATAATAAGGTTTAATCATTTAAAATAAAATAAGTTTTTAATATGCTCTTCCATTTTGAACGGAATCAAAACATCACATGTTCTCTTTGTGTGGGCCTAAATATCCACCTCACATCCATTCAATTCACCCCAAAATTTTTATTGATTTTGAAATATGAAATATTAAAAAATTATAAATACAGTTTAATCTTGGCATTCCCATTCCCATTCCCATTTAATATTGGGAATTCACACTTGGGAAAATCGTTCTCCATTTTTGCAGAAATGGTGTTTGCATTTGCACTATATGGAAGCTGGAATTGCCTCTTTCCCTCATCAACCATCCGCTAGACCAATTAGATTATCAATTCTTCCTTCTTCAACTTTGCACAAATATATTCTCGCTGGACTGAAGAATGGAGTGAAGGCCATTCTTTTTAGTTTTACACCTAGCATTGAAACGCAAGGTTTTGCTTGAAATATGAAATTCCCTCATCATGGTTGTAAAATAAAACGACCATAGAGTGGAGATGAAAATTTAATGTATTTAGTTCATATAGTGGAGCTGCTTAATTGAATAGTTGATTATTCACTAATCAATTTTTATTAAATGAAAGTAACGTACAATTTACCCTTGATAACAACAAAGAAGTTACAATATGTAATCCATGCCATCAAATTAATGGACATGACTATGAATATACCCTATGTTGAAATCTTGTTAGAGCATTATTCCACCTAAGTACCATGGTCATACACCTAGGACACATTTTCATTAGTTTAATGCTTATGTTATATGGTCCAAAACTGGGTTGTGTTGGTCAACCTTGGTTCCTTGGGTGTTTTGGACTCATAAATGCACCCAAGCACCCTCATTTGATCATTTTGGTTACACATGTTCCCTCATTAATGACTTCTCAATCCTTGGTGCACTCCCCATCCCTTAAAACAAGGAAACCGGTTGACTAGAGGCTTTAATGCATGTATTTGGTGGTTTTTTGGCTGTTTTGGACCATTTATTGCTGGGTAGAGCCACTCCCACTCACCCATGCACTCCACAACGCCTATCCTATGCTCATTTATGTCATAACATGCTCCAACCACGTTCACACTAGCATTCATGATCGTTTGAGGTGGTTTGGGAGCTCATTGGTCCACCTAGGGGGATTTTGAGGTCCAATCTAAGCCTGCCACATGTATGCATCCAAATTTCCTCCAAAGGATAATGATTTTATCCTATTGTATTATAAAAATGTTCCAGAAATATTTACATGTTGACAGTCATAATAAACTATGTTATTGACACCATTTCTATGTGTTAATTTCACTCTTTTCACCGTTTTTTGCATAATTTGTGAACAATATTGAATTGTAAGGATTACCTTAGCTTCTAGATATTTTCGTGAATCATATTTTTAGATGGTATTAGATCTATTTGGAGCTGCAAATCAAATCCAGAGTGTTTGAGTTGCTATCTAGGGTATTTTCCATCAAAATTCGAGTGTTTGCATTGCAGGTACATCCAGTGTTTCTATCACTCAGTGCACAAGCATGAATGGAGCAAACCCATGTATTTCTTACCCCATTCAACAATTTCAAATGGAAGGTCAAAATGGTGATCCGAATGAGGTCAAAAGGCCTCTACAGAGTCACTATGGGAACTAAGACCGAGCCTAACTCTGCTGTGAAAAAATTGAAGTACTTCAACAGACTAGATGGAGCATTCAGTATGCTTTGTCTCAACATTTCAAGGGATATTCTCTTCCATGTAGATAGTATGACAAGAATCAACGAATTATGGCTTAAGCTCGAGTCACTGTTTGGGAATACTGATGAGATGAGAGGCCACCAACTCGAAAATGAATTGATCTCACTGAACCCAACTCACTTTGAGACGATCCAGGACTTATTCACAAAGTTCAAATCGTTAGTGCTTCAAATGAAACAATGTGGCATTGAGAAGAACAGGGATGATTTTAAGGAACCATAGCTATTTAAAAGTGTATAAATGTTGGCGAATATTACCAATTCTTAAAACGCCAACTATAAAACAATTGGAAATGCTTCTCAAAAAAAAATTTCCAAGGATTTTATATCATTTCTATAATAATTTGGCGATTTTTAGGGTGAAAAAATTTTACCCCATCAAAATTGGGCGAAACAGGGCTTCAAAAAATGCAAAATGGCGAATGTTTTTTCAGAGAAAAACATGGAAAAATAGTCCACTGGGCTAAAATTCACCCCTAAAATTATTCCTGGAGAAGAAATATGAGCATCTTATTTTGTCCATTCCTTTGAAGCTAGGGCCATAGTATTCAATGTTTGTATCAACATTCCACTCAAGCAAGCTCACAACTTGAAATTGGAGGATTCCTTCAATGACAGACTTCATGGAGTCACTATCTCAAGAACAAGACAAGTTGGTACAAATGGGTACCATCAAATCCACCAAGGATCAAGTCCTTGCTGCAGGAGTTTCAAATCAATCCAAAGGCAAGAAGAAAGCAAAAGATTCGAAGCGACAAGAGAATAAGAAACCAGAGAAGCCCAAATCTTCAAATGGGGTTTCAAATCCTAGAAAGGACAAAGAAAAGAAGAAGAAAGAGAAGAAAAAATGTACCTACTGTCACAAATTTTGGCATCCAAAGAGTGCATGCATGGAGAAAAACATTGACATGAGGGCACAACTCCTTGAGAAGAAGAACATCCCCTTTCCAGAAGGCTCAAGGAAGAAAGAGGGAGGTTTAAGCTGTCAGAATAAGGAGAGATTCCATGCTTTGGTTGCTAGATCTTCAAGATATTCTTCCTTCATCATAGATTCAGGCGCCTCAAGTCACATCGCTTCCATGCATGACTCCTTCTCATCCCTACATCCTTACACTAGTCCATCCATCCTCATGGGTTATGATTTAGAAATATAAGCCAAAGGGTTTGGCAGAATTGATCTTGAAGATGGGTACTTCAACAATGTGTTGTTTGTTCTCGATCTTGCAGTGAAACTAATATTTTTATATCAAATGACACACACATGTACATCCAAGAGAGTAAAATTTACTCAAAATGATGTGGAGATCTTAGAAATATCTACAGGCCAAGTTGTTGTAGTAGGTTTTGCTGACCGTGATTCGAGAAGGTACAAATCCTCTCGCTTCCTTCCATACTCCAAAGGGAATGCAATCCTATCACATGCCAATGACACAAGCAAGTTGTGTCATGAGAGATATGGTCATCTCAATTACATGTACGTCCAAGCACTAAGCAAGGAAAGCATGGTTGAAGGGCTTCCTACCATCAAGTTTTCCAATGGCAGTTTCAAAGAGTGTGTAGTGGGGAGACATGCTGAGTGCAAATATGACAAAGGAAAGGCAAGGATGGATGTCCAAGTGCTTGATTTGATTCATTCAAATTTCATAGGGCCTATTCGACACCCTCATATGGGAATTCAAGGTATGTGTTGACTTTCATATATGATTTCTCAATATATTGTTGGGTGTATTTTCTCAAGCTAAAATCCGAAGTTTTTGAGACTTTCGAAGTGTACAAAGTTTTAGTTGAGAATGCATTTGAAACACGATCAAGGTTCTTAGGAATGATAATGGAAAGGAGTATATCAGCAATATTTTGTAGTAGCTTTGTGAAGAATGTGGCATCCAAATGCAACATTCTGTTCCCTACACACCACAACAGAATGGTGTTACAGAGTGCAAGAATAAAGCTCTCAAGGAGATGGCTACATGCATGATGGAAGCAAAGGATTTTAATCCTAATCTATTGGATGAAGCTATAAATTGTGTTTCATATGTTCATAACAGAGCTGCACAAAAAGCATTGGATGGAAAAACTCCATTTGAGGCTTGGATTGGTCACAAGCACAAGGTTTCTCATTTCAGGGATTTTGGCTCAAAGGCTTGGGCTAGAATCCTCCCCGAGAAGAGAAAGGCCTTGAAAAATCAAAGAAAAGGTTCCATTTTGGTTGTGTATTCTAAATATTCAAAGGGATACAAGTTATTTGATCCCTCATCTCAGAAAAAATTCATTGAAATGAGTGTACAGTTTGAAGAAGAGCCCATGCAGGAGCTTGAACTAGCTCAAGGGGATTTATCACATCCTCCACTCCATGATGATGTAAGTGATGATTCTTCCCCTTATTTTTCTGATTCTGATATTGATTATGATTATGATGATGACATGAATTCATATCATGACTCACCCATTTGGCCAAAGTGGGCTGAGAAAACCATTCAAGAAGCTGATGATCTTGATGGAGATCCACTAGACTATAGGAAGACTAGATCTCAATGAGTCACAATGCCTTCTCCAATTGTGAATTGAATATTCCAGATAGATGTTTTATAATGGTTGGATATGATCCTTAGACATATCAGGAAGCATATATTAACCCAATATGGAAAACAACCATGCAAGAAGAGTTTAAGTCCTTGCAAGACAATGAGACTTGGGAATTGGTTCCCTTGTAATGTAAGTGGGTCTACAGGACCAAATTGGTTACTAATGGTTATGATATCAAGTATAAGGCCAGTTTGGTTTGCAAAGGCTTCTCTCAATTCCAAGGAGTGGACTATACAAAGACATTTGCACTGGTTGCAAAGATGGACTCTATCAAGCTACTTTAGCCATTGCTGCATCTAAGTGTTTGGAGGTTCACCACATGGATGTGAAGAGTGTTTTTCTTCATGGTGACCTTCACAAAGAGATATATATGCAAAAAACTAAAGGTTTCATTCACGATTCTTGACATTTTTTCAGGTTGAAGAATTCTCTCTATGGCCTTAAGCAAGCCCCCAAGGCTTAGTATTCCAAGATGGACAATTTTATGCTATCGTTTGGTTTTGAAAGATGAAAATATAATCCTAATGCATATTTGAAGCACGTTGGTGATTTATTGTAGGTCGTAGTACTATATGTTGATGACATTTTAATTACAGGGAGCTGCATTGATGATATAGGATCAATAAAGTATTCATTGCACAGTGAATTATCCATGGCCGACCTTGGATTGTTGAAACAACTTCTTGGCTTAGGGATTGAGCAATCTGATGTAGGGATCAAAGTCAACCAACAAAAGTATGCTGCATACCTATTATCAATGTTCAAAATGGCTGAATGTAATACATCCAAGTTCCCATTCCTCTCGGTAATAAAACTAGGTGATTTTGGTGCATATCTATTGGTGGACAACTCGTTGTACAGACCACTAGTTGGGAGCTTGTTGTATCTTACACACTCTCGACCTGATTTGGAATATGTTGTAGGTATTGTTGAAATATATATGTAGGAGCCTCATGAGATCCATTGGAAGGATGCAAAAATAATCTTGCATCATGTGTAAGGAACCAAACACTTCGGGGTACACTATGTTGCTGGTTCTCCACTAGAACTAGTTGGATTTACTGATTCTGATTGGGATGGAGATTCCATTGATAGAAAGTACACTTTATTTTATGTATTCATGCTTGCACATGGTCCCATTTTATGGTCTAGCAATAAACAACACACTATATCCCTTTCATTAGCCAAGGCCAAGTATAGAGGAGCAGTGAACGCAACTACACAATGTGTGTGGTTGCAAGGTATTCTTGGGGGACTTGGTTTTGCATTTGATTCACCCAAAATAATATTGATGTATTTGTAACTTCAGAATGTATTCATCTATTTATCTTATGTATTGTAACCCGATGTTTATTCCAGGATCTATCTATAATGTAATTGAGTCATGTTGTCATGCCCTGATGTTCCGATTAGGAGAATCAATAATGTAAATAAGTCATGTCAAGTCATTGTGGGTAACCCTCCGATTGTCTAAGGGTTAAAGGCCCCGCAATTCCGGGGCGCTAGGGTTATTAGACTCTCCTAGTAGAGGTCGGCCCTGGTAGAGTTTTAGTCATGTTAGGATTAGTATAAATAGAGAACTAGAGTCTCTATTTATTACACAACTCATACACACTCAAGTGTAGCGCATAGTTGAGGAAGGAGAAGATAGTGAGACTAGACAAGAAGAAGATCACTACTGTAGGGAGATCACTTACTGTTTTGGGCTTTTACTGTTTTGGTGCTGATTCTATCTCTGAGGAAGTTGCAGGGTTTTCTCCATTTATGGTTTCCCTGAGGAAAAACACTGTGTTCATTGTCTCTTGTGTTTGATTGCTGTACTTGTTATTCTCTCAGTTAAACATCCTAATAATGCTAGCTTAATGTTGATAAACTAACATGGTATCAGAGCTAACCTGAGAAGAAGACACTGTGCAGCTGCAGGAACTAGGGATTCCTAGTTTGTGGATCTTCCTCCACAGATTTTCAGCAAAAGTAAGGTGGAATAACTCTCCTCCTTAGGGTGCATATTTCGGTCGAAGCAGAATCCAACTCTGAGGTTTTTCAGTTTTGGACCCGACATTGCTGCCGGAAATTAGGGATTTTCACAAAAGAGGAATTTTTCAGTGAGCCCAGGCCTGGATTGATCTCCTCCCCAAAATCAAAGTTAGGGAAAAATTTCATGACATTTGGGTGGATAGATCTCCAGAAAAGTGAAACCCTAATTTTGGAAACACACGCTAAATGAAGTTTACTCATGTTGTTTCATTCTAAATAATTTTGGAAACTCACAATAAAGGCATTGTAAAGTGGGGAATTTTGGAGTAATTTGAAGTTAGACTAGCACAACTGCATTATTACTTGCACATGAAAAATGCCTATAGATATTGACATGTATCACCATCAAACTCTGAATTAAATAAAAGGTGGTGCAGTAATTTTATTGAAACTACAGTTTATATAGAATAATAGTTTACATTATATTTTAATAAAACCAAGTTTTGCATGAGACAATTTATTTAAAATAATAAGGTTTAATCATTTACAATAAAATAGGTTTTTAATATGCTCTTCCATTTTGAACGGAATCAAAACATCACATGTTCTCTTTGTGTGGGCCTAGATATCCACCTCACATCCATTCAATTCACCCCAAAATTTTTATTGATTTTGAAATATGAAATATTGAAAAATTATAAATAACGTTTAATCTTGGCATTCCCATTCCCATTTAATATTGGGAATTCACACTTGGGAAAATCGTTCTCCATTTTTGCAGAAATGGTGTTTACATTTGCACTATATGGAAGCTGGAATTGCCTCTTTCCCTCATCAACCATCCACTAGACCAATTAGATTATCAATTCTTCCTTCTTCAACTTTGCACAAATATATTCTCGATGGACTCAAGAACGAAGTGAAGGCCATTCTTTTTAGTTTTACACTTAGCATTGAAACGCAAGGTTTTGCTTGAAATATGAAATTCCCTCATCATGGTTGTAAAATAAAACGATCATAGAGTGGAGATGAAAATTTGATATATTTAGTTCAGATAGTGGAGCTGCTTAATTTAATAGTTGATCATTCACTAATCAATTTTTATTAAATAAAAGTAACGTACAATTCACCTTTGATAACAACAAAGAAGTTATCATATGCAATCCATGCCATCAAATTAATGGACATGACTATGAATATAGCCTATGTTGAAATCTTGTTAGAGCATTATTCCACCTAAGTACCATGGTCATACACCTAGGACACATTTTCATTAGTTTAATGCTTATGTTATATGGTCCAAAATTGGGTTGTGTTGGTCAACCTTGGTTCCTTGGGTGTTTTGGACTAATAAATGCACCCAAGCACCCTCATTTGATAATTTTGGTTACACATGCACCCTCATTAATGACTTTTCAATCCTTGGTGCACTCCCCATCCCTTAAAACATGGAAACAGGTTGACTAGAGGCTTTAATGCATGTATTTGGTGGTTTTTTGGCTGTTTTGGACCATTTATTGCTGGGTAGAGCCACTCCCACTCACCCATGCACTCCACAATGCCTATCCTATGCTCATTTATGTCCTAACATGCTCGACCCACGTTCACACTAACATTCATGATCGTTTGAGGTGGTTTGGGAGCTCATTGGTCCACCTAGGGGGATTTTGAGGTCCAATCTAAGCCTGCCACATTTATGCATCCAAATTTTCTCGAAAGGATAATGATTTTATCATACTGTATTATAAAAATTTTCCAGAAATATTTACATGTTGACATTCATAATAAACTATGTTATTGACACCATTTCTATGTGTTAATTTCACTCTTTTCACCATGTTTTGCATAATTTGTGAACAATATTGAATTGTAAGGATTACCTTAGCTTCTAGATAATTCTGCGAACCATATTTTTACATGGTATCAGATCTATTTGGAGCTGCAAATCAAATCCAGAGTGTTTGAGTTGCTATCTAGGGTATTTTCCATCAAAATTCGAGTGTTTGCATTGCAGGTACATCCAGTGTTTCTATCACTCAGTGCACAAGCATGAATGGAGCAGACCCATGTATTTATTACCCCATTCAACAATTTCAAATGGAAGGTCAAAATGGTGATCCGGATGAGGTTAAAATGCCTCTATAGAGTCACCATGGGAACTGAGACTGAGCCTAACTCTACTGTGAAAAAATTGAAGTAATTCAAGAGACTAGATGGACATTCAGAATGCTTTGTCTCAACATTTCAAGGGATATTCTCTTCCATGTAGATAGTATGACAAGAATCAACGAATTATGGCTCAAGCTTGAGTCACTGTTTGGGAATACTAATGAGATGAGAGGCCACCAACTCGAAAATGAGTCGATCTCACTGAACCCAACTCACTTTGAGACGATCCAGGACTTATTCACAAAGTTCAAATCGTTAGTGCTTCAAATAAAACAATGTGGCATTGAGAAGAACAGGGATGATTTTAAGGAACCATAGCTATTTAAAAGTGTATAAATGTTGGCGAATATTACCAATTCTTAAAATGCCAACTATAAAATGATTGGCAATGCTTTTCAAAAAAAAAATTCCAAGGATTTTATATCATTTATATAATAATTTGGTGATTTTTAGGGTGAAAAAAATTTACCCCATCAAAATTAGGTGAAACAGGGCTTCAAAAAATGCAAAATGGCGAATTTTTTTTCAGAGAAAAACATGGAAAAATAGTCCATTGGGCTAAAATTCGCCCCTAAAATTATCCCTGGAGAAGAAATATGAGCATCTTATTTTGTCCATTCCTTTGAAGCTAGGGCCATAGTATTCAGTGTTTGTATCAACATTCCACTCAAGCAAGCTCACAACTTGAAATTGGAGGATTCCTTCACTGACAGACTTCATGGAGTCACTATCTCAAGAACAATACAAGTTGGTACAAATGGGTACCATCAAATCCACCAAGGATCAAGTCCTTGCTGCAGGAGTTTCAAATCAATCCAAAGGCAAGAAGAAAGCAAAATATTCGAAGCGACAAGAGAATAAGAAACCAGAGAAGCCCAAATCTTCAAATGGGGTTTCAAATCCTAGAAAGGACAAAGAAAAGAAGAAGAAAGAGAAGAAAAAATGCACCTACTGTCACAAAGTTTGGCATCCAAAGAGTGCATGCATGGAGAAAACCATTGACATGAGGGCACAACTCCTTGAGAAGAACAACATCCCCTTTCTAGAAGGCTCAAGGAAGAAAGAGGGAGGTTTAAGCTGTCAGAATAAGGAGAGATTCCATGCTTTGGTTGATAGATCTTCAAGATATTCTTCCTTCATGATAGATTCAAGTGCCTCAAGTCACATCGCTTCCATGCATGACTCCTTCTCATCCCTACATCCTTACACTAGTCCATCCATCCTCATGGGTTATGATTTAGAAATATAAGCCAAAGGGTTTGGCAGAATTGATCTTGAAGATGGGTACTTCAACAATGTGTTGTTTGTTCTTGATCTTGCAGTGAAACTAATATTTTTATATCAAATGACACACACATGTACATCCAAGAGAGTAACATTTACTCAAAATGATGTGGAGATCTTAGAAATATCTACAGGCCAAGTTGTTGCAGTGGGTTTTGCTGACCGTGATTCGAGAAGGTACAAATTCTCTCACTTCCTTCCATACTCCCAAGGGAATGCAATCCTATAACATGCCAATGAGACAAGCAAGTTGTGTCATGAGAGATATGGTCATCTCAACTACATGTACGTCCAAGCACTAAGCAAAGAAAGCATGGTTGAAGGGCTTCCTACCATCAAGTTTTCCAATGGCAGTTTCAAAGGGTGTGTAGTGGGGAGACATGCTGAGTGCAAATATGACAAAGGAAAGGAAAGGATGGATGTCCAAGTGCTTGATTTGATTCATTCATATTTCACAGGGCCTATTCGAAACACTCATAGGGGAATTCAAGGTATGTGTTGACTTTCATATATGATTTCTCAATATACTATTGGGTGTATTTTCTCAAGCTAAAATCCGACTTTTTTGAGACTTTCGAAGTGTACAAAGCTTTAGTTGAGAATGCATTTGGAACACGATCAAGGTTCTTAGGAATGATAATGGAAAGGAGTATATCAGCAATATTTTTTAGTAGCTTTGTGAATAATGTGGCATCCAAATGCAACATTCTATTCCCTACACACCACAACAGAATGGTGGTACAAAGTGCAAGAATAAAGCTCTCAAGGAGATGGCTACATGCATGATGGAAGCAAAGGATTTTAATCCTAAGCTATTGGATGAAGCTATAAATTGTGTTGCATATGTTCATAACAGAGCTCCATAAAAAGAATTGGATGGAAAAACTCCATTTGAGGCTTGGATTGGTCACAAGCTCAAGGTTTCTCATTTCAGGGATTTTGGCTCAAAGGCTTGGGCTAGAATCCTCCCCGAGAAGAGAAAGGCCTTGCAAAATCAAAGAAAAGATTCTATTTTGGTTGTGTATTCTAAATATTCAAAGGGATACAAGTTATTTGATCCCTCATCTCAGAAAAAATTCATTGAAATGAGTGTACAGTTTGAAGAAGAGCCCATGCAGGAGCTCGAACTAGCTCAAGGGGATTTATCACATCCTCCACTCCATGATGATGTAAGTGATGATTCTTCCTCTTATTTTTCTAATTCTGATATTGATTATGATTATGATGATGACATGAATTCATATCATGACTCACCCATTTGGCCAAAGTGGGCTGAGAAAACCATACAAGAAGCTGATGATCTTGCTGGAGATCCACTAGACTATAGGAAGACTAGATCTCAATGAGTCACAATGCCTTCTCCAATTGTGAATTTAATATTCCAAAGAGATGTTTTATAATGGTTGGATCTGATCCATAGACATATCAGGAAGCATATATTAACCCAATATGGAAAAAAACCATGCAAGAAGAGTTCAAGTCCTTGCAAGACAATGAGACTTGGGAATTGGTTCCCTTGTAATGTAAGTGGGTCTACATGACCAAATTGGTTGCTAATGGTTATGATATCAAGTATAAGGCCAGTTTGGTTTACAAAGGCTTCTCTCAATTCCAAGGAGTGGACTATACAGAGACATTTGCACTGGTTGCAAAGATGGACTCTATCAAGCTACTTTAGCCATTGCTGCATCTAAGTGTTGGGAGGTTCACCACATGGATGTGAAGAGTGTTTTTCTTCATGGTGACATTCACAAGGAGATATATATGCAACAACCTAAAGGTTTCATTCATGATTATTCACATTTTTTCAGGTTGAAGAATTCTCTCTATGGCCTTAAGCAAGCCCCCAGGGCTTAGTATTCCAAGACAGACAATTTTATGCTATCGTTTGGTTTTGAAAGATGAAAATATAATCCTAATGCATATTTGAAGCACGTTGGTGATTTATTGTAGGTCGTAGTACTATATGTTGATGACATTTTAATTACAGGGAGCTGCATTGATGAGATAGGATCAATAAAGTATTCATTGCACAGTGAATTATCCATGACCGACCTTGGATTGTTGAACAACTTCTTGGCTTAGAGATTGAGAAATATGATGTAGGGATCAAATTCAACCAACAAAAGTATGCTGCATACCTATTATCAATGTTCAAAATGGCTGAATGTAATACATCCAAGTTCCCATTCCTCTCCGGAATAAAATTAGGTGATTTTGGTGCATCCGTATTGGTGGACAACTCGTTGTACAGACCACTAGTTGGGAGCTTGTTGTATCTTACACACTCTCAAGATGATTTGGAATATGTTGTAGGTGTTGTTAAAATATATATGCAGGAGCCTCATGAGATCCATTGGAAGGATGCAAAAATAATCTTACATCATGTGTAAGGAACCAAACACTTCGGGGTACACTATGTTGCTGGTTCTCCACTAGAACTAGTTGGATTTAATGATTCTGATTGGGATGGAGATTCCATTGATAGAAAGTACACTTTAGTTTATGTATGCATGCTTGCACATGGTCCCATTTTATGGTATAGCAATAAACAACACACTATATCCCTTTCATTAGCCAAGGCCAAGTACAGAGGAGCAATGAACGCAACTACACAATGTGTGTGGTTGTAAGGTATTCTTGGGGGACTTGGTTTTGCATTTGATTCATCCAAAATAATCTTGATATATTTGTAACTTTAGAATGTATTCATCTATGTATCTTATGTATTATAACCTGATGTTTATTCCAGGATCTATCTATAATGTAATTGAGTCATGTTGTCATGCCCCGATGTTCCGATTAGGAGAATCAATAATGTAAACAAGTCATGTCAAGTCATTGTGGGTAACCCTCTGATTGTCTAAGGGTTAAAGGCCCCGCAGTTCCGGGGCACTAGGGTTATTAGACTCTCCTAGTAGAGGTTGGCCCTGGTAGAGTTTTAGTCATGTCAGGATTAGTATAAATAGAGAACTGGAGTCTGTATTTATTACACAACTCATACACACTCAAGTGTAGTGCATAGTTGAGGAAGGAGAAGAAACTGAGACTAGACAAGAAGAAGATTACTACTGTCGGGAGATCACTTACTGTTTTGGGATTTTACTATTTTGGTGCTGATTCTATCTCTAAGGAAGTTGCGGGGTTTTCTCCATTTATGGTTTCCCTGAGGAAAAAAACTGTGTTCATTGTCTCTTGTGTTTGACTGCTGTACTTGTTATTCTCTCAGTTAAATATCCTAATAATGCTAGTTTAATGTTGAAAAACTAACATGGTATCAGAGCTAACCTGAGAAGAAGACACTGTGCAGCTGCAGGAACTAGGGATTCCTAGTTTGTGGATCTTCCTCCACAGATTTTCAGCAAAAGTAAGGTGGAATAACTCTCCTCCTTAGGGCGCATCTTTCGGTCGAAGCAGAATCCAACTCTGAGGTTTTTCAGTTTTGGACCCAACACTGCTGCCGAAAATTAGGGATTTTCACAAAAGAGGAATTTTTCAGTGAGCCCAGGCCTGGATTGATCTCCTCCCCAAAATCGAAGTTAGGGACAAATTTCATGGCATTTGGGTGGATAGATCTCCAGAAAAGTGAAACCCTAATTTTGGAAACACATGCTAAATGAAGTTTACTCATGTTGTTTCATGCTAAATAATTTTGGAAACTCACAATAAAGGCATTGTAAAGTGGGGAATTTTGGAGTAATTTGAAGTTAGACTAGCACATCTGCATTATTACTTGCACATGAAAAATGCCGATAGATATTGACATGTATCACCATCAAACTCTGAATTAAATAAAAGGTGGTGTAGTAATTTTATTGAAACTACGGTTTATATAGAATAATAGTTTATGTTATATTTTAATAAAACCAAGGTTTGCATGTGACAATTTATTTAAAATAATAAGGTTTAATCATTTACAATAAAATAGGTTTTAAATATGCTCTTCCATTTTGAACAGAATCAAAACATCACATGTTCTCTTTGCGTGGGCCTAAATATCCACCTCACATCCATTCAATTCACCCCAAAATTTTTATTGATTTTGAAATATGAAATATTAAAAAATTATAAATACAGTTTAATCTTGGCATTCCCATTCCCATTTAATATTGGGAATTCACACTTGGGAAAATCGTTCTCCATTTTTGCAGAAATGGTGTTTGCATTTGCACTATATGGAAGCTGGATTTTCCTCTTTCCCTCATCAACCATCCGCTAGACCAATTAGATTATCAATTATTCCTTCTTCAACTTTGCACAAATATATTCTCGATGGACTGAAGAACGGAGTGAAGGCCATTCTTTTTAGTTTTACACCTAGCATTGAAACGCAAGGTTTTGCTTGAAATATGAAATTCCCTCATCATGGTTGTAAAATAAAATGACCACACAGTGGTGATGAAAATTTAATATATTTAGTTCATATAGTGGAGCTGCTTAATTTAATAGTTGATTATTCACTAATCAATTTCTATTAAATGAAAGTAACGTACAATTTACCTTTTATAACCAACAAAGAAGTTACAATATGTAATCCGTGCCATCAAATTAATGGACATGACTATGAATATACCTTATGTTGAAATCTTGTTAGAGCATTATTCCACTTAAGTACCATGGTCATACACCCAGGACACATTTTCATCAGTTTAATGCTTATGTTATATGGTCCAAAATTGGGTTGTGTTGGTCAACCTTGGTTCCTTGGGTGTTTTGGACTAATAAATGCACCCAAGCACCCTCATTTGATAATTTTGGTTACACATGCACCCTCATTAATGACTTTTCAATACTTGGTGCACTCCCCATCCCTTAAAAGAGGGAAACGGGTTGACTAGAGGCTTTAATGCATGTATTTGGTGGTTTTTTGGCTGTTTTGGACCATTTATTGCTGCGTAGAGCCACTCCCACTCACCCATGCACTCCACAATGCCTATCTTATGCTCATTTATGTCCTAACATGCTCAAACCACGTTCACACTAGCATTCATGATCGTTTGAGGTGGTTTGGGAGCTCATTGGTCCACCTAGGGGGATTTTGAGGTCCAATCTAAGCCTGCCACATGTATGCATCCAAATTTCCTCCAAAGGATAATGATTTTATCATACTGTATTATAAAAATGTTCCAGAAATATTTACATGTTGACATTCATAATAAACTATGTTATTGACACCATTTCTATGTGTTAATTTCACTCTTTTAATCATGTTTTGCATAATTTGTGAACAATATTGAATTGTAAGGATTAACTTAGCTTCTAGATAATTCCATGAATCATATTTTTACATGGTATCAGATCTATTTGGAGCTACAAATCAAATCTAGAGTGTTTGAGTTGCTATCTAGGGTATTTTCCATCAAAATTCAAGTGTTTCCATTGCAGGTACATTCAGTGTTTCTATCACTCAGTGCACAAGCATGAATCGAGCAGACCCATGTATTTCTTACCCCATTCAACAATTTCAAATGGAAGGTTGAAATGGTGATCCGGATGAGGTCAAAATGCCTCTACAGAGTCACCATGGGAACTGAGACTGAGCCTAACTCTACTGTGAAAAAATTGAAGTACTTCAACAGACTAGATGGAGCATTCAAAATGCTTTGTCTCAACATTTCAAGGGATATTCTCTTCCATGTAGATAGTATGACAAGAATCAACGAATTATGGCTCAATCTTGAGTCACTGTTTGGGAATACTGATGAGATGAGAGGCCACCAACTGGAAAATGAGTCGATCTCACTGAACCCAACCCACTTTGAGACGATCCAGGACTTATTCACAAAGTTCAAATCGTTAGTGCTTCAAATGAAACAATGTGGCATTGAGAAGAACAGGGATGATTTTAAGGAACCATAGCTATTTAAAAGTGTATAAATGTTGGCGAATATTAACAATTCTTAAAATGCCAACTATAAAATGATTGGCAATGATTTTCAAAAAAAAAATTCCAAGGATTTTATATCATTTATATAATAGTTTGGCAATTTTTAGGGTGAAAAATTTTTACCCCATCAAAATTGGGTGAAACAGGGCTTCAAAAAATGCAAAATGGCGAATGTTTTTTCAGAGAAAAACATGGAAAAATAGTCCACTAGGCTAAAATTCACCCCTAAAATTATCCCTGGAGAATAAATATGAGCATCTTATTTTGTCCATTCCTTTGAAGCTAGGGCCATAGTATTCAGTGTTTGTATCAACATTCCACTCAAGCAAGCTCACAAATTGAAATTGGAGGATTCCTTCACTGACAGACTTCATGGAGTCACTATCTCAAGAACAAGACAAGTTGGTACAAATGGGTACCATCAAATCCACCAAGGATCAATTCCTTTCTGCAGGAGTTTCAAATCAATCCAAAGGCAAGAAGAAAGAAAAATATTTGAAGCGACAAGAGAATAAGAAACCAGAGAAGCCCAAATCTTCAAATGGGGTTTCAAATCCTAGAAAGGACAAAGAAAAGAAGAAGAAAGAGAAGAAAAAATGCACCTACCGTCACAAAGTTTGGCATCCAAAGAGTGCATGCATGGAGAAAACCATTGACATGATGGCATGACTCCTTGAGAAGAACAACATCCCCTTTCTAGAAGGCTCAAGGAAGAAAGAGGGAGGTTTAAGCTGTCAGAATAAGGAGAGATTCCATGCTTTGGTTGATAGATCTTCAAGATCTTCTTCCTTCATCATAGATTCAGGTGCATCAAGTCACATCGATTCCACGCACGACTCCTTCTCATTCCTACATCCTTACACTAGTCCATCCATCCTCATGGGTTATGATTTAGAAATATAAGCCAAAGGGTTTGGCAGAATTGATCTTGAGGATGGGTACTTCAACAGTGTGTTGTTTGTTCTCGATCTTGCAGTGAAACTAATATTTTTATATCAAATGACACACACATGTACATCCAAGAGAGTAAAATTTACTCAAAATGATGTGGAGATCTTAGAAATATCTACAGGCCAAGTTGTTGCAGTGGGTTTTGCTGACCGTGATTCGAGAAGGTACAAATTATCTCACTTCCTTCCATACTCCCAAGCGAATGCAATCCTATCACATGCCAATGAGACAAGAAAGTTGTGTCATGAGAGATATGGTCATCTCAACTACATGTACGTCCAAGCACTAAGAAAGGAAAGCATGGTTGAAGGGCTTCCTACCATCAAGTTTTCCAATGGCAGTTTCAAAGGGTGCGTAGTGGGGAGACATGCTGAGCGCAAATATGAGAAAGGAAAGGCAAGGATGGATGTCCAAGTGCTTGATTTGATTCATCCATATTTAATAGGGCCTATTCGACACCCTCATATGGGAATTCAAGGTATGTGTTGAATTTCATATATGATTTCTCAATATATTGTTGGGTGTATTTCTCAAGCTAAAATCCGAAGTTTTTGAGACTTTCGAAGTGTACAAACTTTTAGTTGACAATGCATGTTGGAAAAAGATCAAGGTTCTTAGGAATGATAATGGAAAGGAGTATATCAGCAATATTTTGTAGTAGCTTTGTGAAAATGTGGCATCCAAATGCAACATTCTGTTCCCTACACACCACAATAGAATGGTGTTACAAAGTGCAAGAATAAAGCTCTCAAGGAGATGGCTACATGCATGATGGAAGCAAAGGATTTTAATCCTAAGCTATTGGATGAAGCTATAAATTGTGTTGCATATGTTCATAATAGAGCTCCACAAAAATCATTGGATGTAAAAACTCCATTTGAGGCTTGGATTTGTCACAAGCCCAAGGTTTCTCATTTCAGGGATTTTGGCTCAAAGGCTTGGGCTAGAATCCTCGCCGAGAAGAGAAAGGCCTTGCAAAATTGAAGAAAAGATTTCATTTTGGTTGTGTATTCTAAATATTCAAAGGGATACAAGTTATTTGATCCCTCATCTTAGAAAAAATTCATTGAAATGAGTGTATAGTTTGAAGAAGAGCCCATGCAGAAGATCGAACTAGCTCAAGGGGATTTATCACATCCTCCACTCCATGATGATGTAAGTGATGATTCTTCCTCTTATTTTTCTCATTCTGATATTGATTATGATTATGATGATGACATGAATTCATATCATGACTCACCCATTTGGCCAAAGTGGGATGAGAAAACCATACAAGAAGCTGATGATCTTGTTGGAGATCCACTAGACTATAGGAAGACTAGATCTCAATGAGTCACAATGCCTTCTCCAATTGTGAATTGAATATTCCAGAGAGATGTTTTATAATGGTTGGATCTAATCCTCAGACATATCAGGAAGCATATATTAATCCAATATGGAAAACAACCATGCAAGAAGAGTTCAAGTCCTTGCAAGACAATGAGACTTGGGAATTGGTTCCCTTGTAATGTAAGTGGGTCTACAGGACCAAATTGGTTGCTCATGGTTATAATATCAATTATAAGGCAAGTCTAGTTTACAAAGGCTTCTCTCAATTCCAAGGAGTGGACTATACAGAGACATTTACACTGGTTGCAAAGATGGACTCTATCAAGCTACTTTTAGCCATTGCTGCATCTAAGCGCTGTGAGGTTCACCACATGGATGTGAAGAGTGTTTTTCTTCATGGTGACCTTCACAAGGAGATATATATGCAACAACCTAAATGTTTCATTCATGATTCTTCACATTTTTTCAGGTTGAAGAATTCTCTCTATGGCCTTAAGCAAGCCCCCAGGGCTTGGTATTCCAAGATGGACAATTTTATGCTATCGTTTGGTTTTGAAAGATGCAAATATAATCCTAATGCATATTTGAAGCACGTTGGTGATTTATTGTAGGTCGTAGTACTGCATGTTGATGACATTTTAATTACAGGGAGCTGCATTGATGATATAGGATCAATAAAGTATTCATTGCACAGTGAATTATCCATGGCCGACCTTGGATTGTTGAAACAACTTCTTGGCTTAGAGATTGAGCAATCTGATGTAGGGATCAAAGTCAACCAACAAAAGTATGCCGCATACCTATTATCAATGTTCAAAATGGCTGAATTTAATGCATCCAAGTTCCCATTGCTCTCAGGAATAAAACTAAGTGATTTTGGTGCATCTCCATTCGTGGACAACTCGTTGTACATACCACTAGTTGGGAGCTTGTTGTATCTTACACACTCTCGACCTGATTTGGAATATGTTGTAGGTGTTGTTGAAATATATATGTAGGAGCCTCATGAGATCCATTGGAAGGATGCAAAAATAATCTTGCATCATGTGTAAGGAACCAAACACTTCGGGGTACACTATGTTGCTGGTTCTCCACTAGAACTAGTTGGATTTTTTGATTCTGATTCGGATGGAGATTCCATTGATAGAAAGTACACTTCAGTTTATGTATTCATGCTTGCACATGGTCCCATTTTATGGTCTAGCAATAAACAACACACTATATCCCTTTCATTAGCCGAGGCCAAGTATAGAGGAGCAGTGAACGCAACTACACAATGTGTGTGGTTGCAAGGTATTCTTGGGGGACTTGGTTTTGCATTTGATTCACCCACAATAATCTTGATGTATTTGTAACTTCAGAATGTATTCATATATGTATCTTATGTATTGTAACCCAATGTTTATTCCTGGATGTATCTATAATGTAATTGAGTCATGTTGTCATGCCCCGATGTTTCGATCAGGATAATCAATAATGTAAAAAAGTCATGTCAAGTGTTGATGTATATGTAACTTCGGAATGTATTCTTCTATGTATTTTATATTATTGTAACCCGATGTTTATTCCGGGATGTTTCTATTATGTATTTGA
>LPNX010792128.1:31464-42582 GCA_001517045.1 Pseudotsuga menziesii | reverse complement strand
TAAACCATTTGAGCATCAGGCTATTGAGGGGCTGGCTGAAATGGCCAATTTGCTGCAGTATACTGACAGGTCAGATTCCAATGAAGGGACACATGCTACAACTGTCACATCGACTCAAATAACAGAAGGTGCTGGTATGGTAGTCAAGAGGAGTTTGTCTGAAGCTGAGAACATGGATGTAGATGAAGAAGGGCCCCGTAAAAAGGCCAAGCTGCTTCAAATTGGCGAAATTGTAGATAAGGAGGTTCCTGATGGTTCCAAAAGAGATGCCCTAGTTCCCCTGAAAGCGGTGCAGATAAGTCAAGTCTCTTTTAAAGATGCAGAGGATGATGTAGGCAGTACGGAATTATGCCACGTGTTTAAGTCCAAGGAAGACCTAAAAGCCAGTTACATGGAGAAGAGGAAGCAGTCTATGGAGGAAACGAGAAATCTGCTCCCGAAGGTTAGAATTCTGTACAGTTTGAAAACCTCTCTGGTCTCTGCTAGAGATGCTGAGAGGAATACTTTTATAAGGGCTATGGTAAGTGACAGGAAAATGTATGAAATAGAGATCCGGTTAGACAAAATCAGCACTCTGGACAAAATTCAACTCCACAAACAGACAAGTGATATCATCTACTCAGACTTACTTCAAGCCATGATGAAGATCAATAAATTGCAAGTCTTGACCGACAAATTGGAAGTCCAGTTGAAACATGAGAAAGTATAAAATAAAGCAAATGCTATTCAGATTAAGAAGCTGCAGACAGACATTACTAGTTCAGACAGTACACAGGCAGTCAAAAGGTTGTTAGAGGAAAAGGATAATGCACTCCAGGTCCTGAGAAAGAAACTGAAGATCCCAGGCACTGAACATGTTCAGTCAGCTGAGTTGCTAGCCCTCCAAGAAGAAAAGGAGAAATTCCATCAGGAGATGATGGAATACAAAGGAAGAGCCGGAGAGCTACAGGAGGAAAAAGAGAAGTGGGAAGCTGAAAGGGAGGAACTGTTATCCCAAATCTCCTTGCTGGAAAAAGATCAGAAGGAAGATAAGGAGATTATGCAAGAATTGATGAGCCAGACTCCCTCCGGCGAAGACTTGTCTATTGTAAATATCCAGAAGCCTTTAGATGATTTCTCTACTGATGATTTGTTAGTACCAATGTCCCAGGTAAGTTTGAAGGAAGAAGCGATCAAAGATTTGAAAGCAGAGAATGAGAAGATGAAAGCTGAATTGGCTAAAGTTAGTGAAAGCAAAAAACAGATCTTGCAGGACAGGAATCAAATACAGAAAAAGCTCGATGAACTAAAATAAAAATGCATTGGGAAAGGCCCTCTCTAGGGGGCGAAACACATCATTTGGGATACCCTGACTATATAGATTACCAAGTTCTGGCACTACTTGAATTTTATTGATGATTTAACTATACTGACAGACTCGGCTCAACAAAAACTGAAACTGGTAAATGAACACATGGCAAAAAGACCCCTCACTACAGGTCAGAACACATTAAACTTTTTGAATTCACTGACATACCAGAAGTTGCACGACATGGGCATAAAGGACATAATCTCAATAGTGCTGTGGGTGAAGAAGATCATCCACAAACACCATTTAATGAAGACTGTCCAGGACAAGTCAGAATAATTGCTTGTGCAGATCAATAAGTTCAGACAAGAGTTTAAAGAGTTGTTCGAAGATGGATTGCCATCCTTCTGGGACGAAAAGGGTCGGATACTCCCGCCGGAACATTATAATCACCTGCTTGTCCGGGCTCGCATGGACCACTCAAAATTTAATAACTTGGAGAAGAGCCTGACAGGACAAACCATTGTGGACATGTTGGCGGAAGACTTCGAAATCCTACAGAAGTTCGCAATCATCAGAGCCAGATCGCCCAAGAAATCTTATGAAGCATTTATGGAGCTCGAGGTAGCAATTCCGGAGATGATGGAGTGTGACACCCCAAGTTCAGAGCAGTGGAAGGCCGTAGAGCGGTTCGGGAAAACAAAGTATATTCTTCCCCCCTAGGAACAGGTGTCAAGTACTGAGGAGCTGATGGGGCAAAGACATGGAGCTGATGGGGCAAAGACGTGGAGCTGTTGGGGCAAAGAAGTGGAGCTGTCGGGGCAAAGACGTGGAGCTGTCAGGCGAAAGTTTGTTATCCAGTTGATTTGTACTTTGTGATCTGTTAGGAATGGAGTTGTAACAACTTCCTAGTGGTGTAGGAATTCAGTTACAAACTCTAATTTACGCCGATCATTCTGTTATTGATCTGCTGGGGGCAGACTTATTGTTTTATCTATAAATTTGTATCTTTTTATGAGATGGGGGTTGGAACCCATTGGTTGAAAAGTATTTGCTGGAGAACATATCTGTTTTTGGAATCAAAAAATGAATGCACGAGAATTTGTTAGAGATTCATGTGTTGTTGATATTACAGTCTGTGCATTTCCTTTATGTGATTTCTATTTCCCTTTGTGTAACACTCCATTTTGTTTCTTCCTCCTATCTGAAAAATAGTGTTAGATGATTGGAATTCATGTATTCATGCTCTGGTCGTCTTTTCATATATTATATGATTTTTTCTGCTAAATTTGATATAGAACTCATCCATGTTGATGCTCTGTATTAATGGGTTGTTCCTTCATTTCTTCTGTTCCACCTGAATCAATTTGAATGACTGTGATGATATGATTACCTTGCCTTTGATGAATATCATGTGTATGTCTTTGTGGTATCTTTAGATTGTATATGACTCCATGCCCAATGGTTATATGAATGTTTCAGCCAAATACATAAATCTTTGAATATTATATCATACCTGCTCTAGTTAAATCTGGTCTTGTTAAATCTTTATTGAGAGATCCCTCTCTGGAAGAAAATACCAGTTTCTTCCTAAAGTGGTTTTGCTGTTACCTTGGGGTATACCTTTTACAACCTGGGTACATCCTGAGTGCTAACAATGTGCTTCATAGAGTAGAGTGTTTAATTCAATGAAGATCAGTTGCATGATCCACAACCAGCTGAAGAAGAAGAAAATATAATTACTCAATCAATTGCATTTGCATTTAATGATGTCTCTACTAATATTTCAGATTCAGAGTCTGAATATGAGGATCAAGATGATTAATATTTTGATATTGAGAATGAACCTCAAGTAGATCAAGATCCAGATCTAGCACCTTCTCCCAATCCAAGGCCTAAATGGTAAAAAACTCATTGAATCTACTAGGAATAGTGTTGGGGATCCATCTGACAGAAGACAAACAAGATCTTAGTTTCAAGATGAAAACCTTGCACTTTTCCATACGGATCCACTTCTCCCAGAGAGGTACTTCATGATTACGGGGTTAGATGCACAATCCTACAAAGAGGCTTGCCATGATCCAAGATGGCAGGCAACCATGGATGATGAGTTTTAGTCGCTACAAGACAAACATACTCGGACACTTGTCCCCTTACCTCCTGGGAGAAATCTAGTTCAATGCAAATGGATCTACAAGACAAAGCTAGCAGCTGATGGATCCACTACCAAGTACAAGGCTCGTCTAGTCGTAAAGGGGTATTCAAAATTTCATGGGTTGGACTACAATGAAACATTTGCTCCTATTGCAAGAATGGATTCCATAAGACTGGTTTTAGCCATTGCAACTTCAAAGAAGTGGGAGGTACATCACATACTTATGAAGAGTGCCTTCCTACATGGTGATATGAAAGAAGAGATATAAATGAGACAACCTGAGGGGTACACTAAATATTCCTCGGTTTTTAAATTGAGGAAATTTCTCCATGGGCTAAGGCAAGCCCCAAGGGCATGGTATGCCAATATGGATTCCTTCTTATTGTCACAGAAGTTAGAAAGGTGAAAATCTGACTGCACTGTGTACATGCAGTAGAAGGGAGGTTGCTTACTGTTGATTGTACTACATGTGGATTACTTGCTCATTACTAGTGGCTCAACTACTGGATTGAGAGGGATCAAGTGAGATTTAAGCGAGGCATTCTCCATGACAGATCTGGGCCTGCTAAAGCAATTGATTAGCCTTGAGGTGAATCAAAATGCTTCAGGATCATGATTACTCAGTCCAGATACATAATAGATTTACTCAAAAGATTCCACATGATTGATTACAAAGCAACATCCTTTCCCTTATTATTTGGCATCAAATTGGAAGAAGGTGGTTCTACACCCCTAGTTGATGGTACTCTCTATAGACAACTGATTAGTATTTTATTGTACCTTAATCATTCAAGACCAGACCTGTCATATGCTATGAGTGCTATTACTAAGTTCATTTAGGAGCCTCATGAGCTGAATTGGAAGCCAATAAAGCACATATTGAATTATGTGCAAGGTACTAGAGAGTTTGGGATTCAATATTCTGCTGGTGCTTAGCTAGATCTAATTGGTTTTACTGGTTCAGACTGGGATAGTGACAATACTGACAAAAAATCTGCGTCTTGATTTGTGTCCATGTTGGAATATGGACCAATTTGCTAGTCAAGCAAGAAGCAATCAACTCTTGCCCTCTCTTCAGCTGAAGCAGAGTATTGGGGGGGTGTGAATGCAACTATTGAGGCAGTTTGGCTACATGGGATTCTGAAAAAGTTTGGCATTCACACTTATCCTTCAGTAGACCTCTTCTGTGATAATCAAAGTGCAATTAAAATTTCCAGTGATCCAGTACAGAAGCAGCGTACCAAACACATTGAAGTTCACATGCACTACATCCGAGAACTAGTGCATAGTAATGCTATCATTCTACATTACCGCCCTACAAAGGAGCTGATTACAAACATATTCACCAAATATTTCACTGAAAAGAGGTTTGTGTATCTCAGATCTCTTCTTGGTCTAAAGGTTTGATTCAGTTATTGTTTCTGGTTCCACTATTCATTTTGAGGGTGGGGGGGTTCCCATGAGGTTTTTCCCATTTCCTCGGTTGATTAAGCAATTAATTTTTGGATTAGATTGTATAGGTGTCGTTTTGTCTTAGTTTCCAGGGTCCAGGTTGTCCAAGTTAGGATTAAGGGGGGGTGTTAGGATTAATTATAATCCTCCATTGACCATCATAGTCTAAATGTCATTTCCTAGCTTAGGAGCATGTTTCCACCTCACTAGTTCCATGGGGAACTCATCGGGGTCCGACCTACCACTTAATGCAAAATTTTTCATGAGTTTAAGAGCACCAAAGACCAATTCCTATAATTTAGTAACCCACATTGAGTCAAGGGAGTCCAACCATCATTTAACCCTAGTCTGTGTTGACTTATCCTATGATGAGCATCAGTTAGTTCATCTCCAGTTAGCCTAGTACCCCATTTTCCTAATTTAAGGAGGTTAGGTGCCTTTTCCTACCTACCTCTTTCAGTTAACTGATAGTGGACTGATTTAGTTGTCATGAGTTGAATTAGTGAGCTCATGGTCGTGATTTTCCCACATTGAGTTTGCAATGGAGTCAGTCCAAGTTGGTGAATTTGAATATGTATAAATTGTAGCTCTAATACCATGTATAAATAGAGCCTTGATGCAAATAAGAAGCACATGAGGTAGATCTTGCTATAAGATAATTCTCACAAGTATGCGCAAGGAAAATAGAGAGAAGAATAAAGAGAGAGAATCACATGAAGAAGTGAAGAATGAATAATTGATAACTGAATCAATGAATTGATTGATTATTACAATAATAATACATCCTTATAAAGGAAAATTGAGTTGGTGGAAGACAACTCATGCTAGCTCATAAATCAGGCTTACAAAATATGATAAAACCCCATAGGTGGCTAAAGCACTTTCAAACTCTATCAAGGACTTCACAAATTAGCTAAATCATGAGTGAGTTGTCACGAGTGATGGATAAAAATGCTAATCCTAGAATATGGAGAGAAAATCATGGAGGATGGGTTGGAAACAAAAGATAGCAGTTTCCTAGTTGACTAGCTTTACCTTATCCACTGAAAAGTTGGAATAAAGAAATATAATGACATAATTTGTAGGAAGGCACAATTACTAATTATGTCAGTTAATAAAGTTGGTAGGATCTAACCAGAATTAGGATAAAGGTGCTCCTGGGGTATATATGGCAATTGTTGACCATGTGGTGCAAGTGGATGCCAACTATCTAGGATAGTAGATAGGCAATTAATCGATAATGATTAAATATTTTTATCCTAAGTATGAAGTGGGTTTATAATATCCCAACACCCCCTTTAAGTTTGAATTTATGATTATATGTCTAAAATATAGATGCATATGAATGCATATAGGTGTATATAGGGCCCATCAACAAGGCTATGGTGACCCTTTTATTCATGTCCAGAAAAGTTGAGGAAAGAGGCAAAACCACATGGGGAAAATCCTCCCTCAAGAAAGGACAAGGGAACAATTTTGAAATATGTCTTCAATTATGTCTTTATCTTCTCTTGAATGAGCTGAATGAACTGATTCTGGTGAAAGACTTTGATGAAGAAATCATGAAATCCATGATCATGCACTAGAGTAGAATCTGGAAAGAAAGGAGAGGAAAGACTCCTTTTATCTCATCATCTGATGAAGTAGGAGCATTATCTGAATGCTTCTTGCTGTTGTCATACTCTGATCTATAAACACAATCTAAAAAGAAAAAGATATATGTGCATACTCCTTCCTAAAGAGTACAAAAATTAAAACAATAAATTACATAATCAGTTCCTTGTATAGCTGCAAAATTGTGATGTGGATCACATATGATTATTCCAATCTGATGTAGCACCTTCCTAGATCTGATATGAGGATGAAAATAATATGATATATCAGAAATATTATCATATGGAACAACAGAGACCAAAGGTTTAGTCTCTCCATGAGGATATGGGGCTAGACTAGGAAAAGGATGAGCAACTAGTGAAAACTGATGAGTGTAAAAATATGAATGATGAATGGACTTGAGATCTGAACCATAAGTGTTTATAATAGATCCAAACATGGGTAATATAAGTCCAATGATGTTAATCCCTTTAGGATGACACATTACGCCATATAGTCTGGAGCATTACTCCCTATACTGTAGTGCATTACATATTATTTATGTAGGCTTGGGTCTATTAGTGGGTTTATTAGTTGTTATTGTATACCTTTATCTGCTATATATAGGAAGGATATTCTCATTTTAGTCATCATAGTATCTTATCTTGTCTTGTGTACTCAGTACATTGTGTAAGGAGGTTCCTCTCTCGAAGAGGATTGATATTTATATTTGCTATTCATTTTTTAGGCATCGATTACTCTCTTATTGTCTATTTCTGCTATTTTTATGCTATATTTGAGACTTGGTTGCATAACATTTGGCATCAGATCTCTTTCCTCGGGACTGGCTTATGCAAAACGAGTCATATTGGACCTTTTGCTACAACTTTTTTTCCACAAGGATTCAGATATCTAGGTTAAAAACCCACTTCCAAAACAGGCCGAAATATCTCTAGTCCAAAATTTAGATCCTGGTCCATTACAATTTTAGAGATAATTGCAGAGGAATCTAGGGTTTTTGACTAGTCCTATAGCTAGTCTAAAACATGTGTTCTTGGGAAAAATGTTATATATGAGGAATCCAAGATCCAAATGGAGCGAGGCCAATTGTATCTGAAAGAATACAAACCAGGGTATGTATGGTAGAAGTTTAAGATACAGAAACAAAATAGTGGACATGTGGCATACATTACAAGTGCACTCTTCTGGATAGGCCAAAAATAAGAAGCTTTGGTATATTTGCAATAAATTTTTGTTTCCTTGTCCAAATTAGCTCAAAACTGCACCATTGGAAAGAGGAAAAATCAAGGTACTACAAGAAAATTTTTTTAGACTCAGAGGAGTCACAATTCAAATTTTACCTCAGTTACAATTCGGCCCTAAAACAATCTTCCAATCAGGGTTTGAAAAAGGTACGTCATTTTGAATTTGAATAGCTTTGGGTAGAAGGATATATTTGTGGTAAACCCTAGAGTGTGATATTGTTAAAAATGACACCAAAAGGAAGTGGAAAGAATCACACTCCACTCAAACCCCCAGAGGATTCATCCCCGACATACAAGGAAATGGAAGACATTTATTTTAGAGTGTCCAAGTTGGAAGATATGATTAAAGGAAATGTGAAAATTGATGACTTTGCTAAATTAGAAAAGAAGATGGCTACTAAAGAGGATATCAAAGGGATGGATAGTAAAGAATATCTTCAAGACTTGAAGGAGTTTATCAAGGATATCAAACATAACTTTATTCCTCAATTATCTACTCAAGAAGAGGATAAGGAGGAAAAATATGACTTGTTCCAGTCATGTCTGGAGAAAATTGAAAAATAATTGTAGAGTAGGAAATTGGAGTCCTCAAAAGTTTATGATTCACTACAACGTCATGGGTTCAATTCAGGTCCAAGCAACTAATTTATCCCCAAGATTGACATGAGAAAGTTTGATGGCAAGGATCCAATCACGTGGATTTTTCAGATTGAGCAATTCTTTGATCTACACCAGGTGCCCACCATGCAAAAGGTAACTATTGCATCCTTGTATTTAGAACCTGATCAGTTCGTATGGTACCAATGGATTTGAGATCGTAAAAAGGAGTCTATTATCTCTTGGTCTATATTCACGGAAGATTTGATTGCACATTATGGGGATATAAATAGCAACACCTTCTTTAGTCAGTTGGTAAATCTCAAGCAAAAAGGCTCTGTTACAGATCACATCAAGCAATTTCAGCAGCTAAGTCTTAGAGAAGAATATTTCAGAAGATAATTTATTATATCTATTTATTGGAACCTTGAAAGATACCATTCAACATGAGGTGCGTCTCTTTGAACCATCATCGATAGAGAAGACTTTCATGATGGCAAGGAAGCTTGAACATAAAAATATGGCAATGAATACTATAAAGGGCTTCTCCAACACATATAGAGAAAAAAATGTTCCTTCTTCTAAACCACCACAAAGGTTGACACCCAGAAAACTAGATGAAAGAAGAGAAAAATGATTATGCTTTAATTGTGACAACAAGTATAGTAAGGGACATAAGTGCAACGAGAAGAAATTATTCTACATAGATTGTGAAGATGAAGAACTAAAAGAAGAGGAAGCATCTTAAGAAGAGGTGACTTCATAAGAAATAGAAGAGGCTACTTCAGAAGAAATTACTCCCACCATATCTTGTCATGCATTGGATGGAATTAGAATTCCTCAAAATCTTAAGATAGAAGGATACGTCAAAACGAATAAGGTAACAGTGTTGATTGATTCTGGTAGTACTCATAATTTCATTCATTGTAAATTAGCCAAAGTTCCTAATTGATTTGTTTATCCAACACCAGAATTTCAAGTAATGATTGCAGATGGAGGAACTATAAATTGCTCAGGGAAATGCCATAATATCAATCTGGCTATGGGGGAATATGTATTGAATAGTCCAATGATTGCTATACAAATGGGTGGTGATGATGTTGTCTTGGGTGTCCAATGGTTACAATCATTGGGAATAGTGGCTTTTAATTTTCAAAAAAAATTCATGAAAATTTCATGGAAAGGTAAAGAATAAGAGTTAAATGGTATCACAGGAAAACCAAGCAAGGTGATAAGCTATAATGGTATGCCAAAGTTGTTAAAAAAGGGACATCAAGGTATATTTGCACAATTATGCTCATTAGATGTTCAAACCTCAAAGTTCCCTATCTCCTCATATCTCCAAAGGGTCATTAATAAGCATTCCAAGGTATTTGAATATATTCCCAAAGGTATTCTACCTATTCGTGACTTTGATTATGCTATCCACTTAGTTCTAGGCAGTGTTCCTCCTAACATCATACCTTATTGATATCCCTATAGCCAAAATAGTGAAATTGAGCGTATGGTGGCTGAAATGTTAGAGGCTGGCATAATTAGGCCTAGCCAGAGTTCTTACTCTGCACTAGTGGTAATGGTACCCAAGCCAGATGGATCATGGTGTGTCTGTCCTAATTATAAAGAGCTCAACAAGATCGCCATTAAATAGAATTTTCCCATTCCCGTCATTGATGAATTGTTAGGCAAATTACATGGAGCAGTTGTCTTCACAAACTTGGATATTCGTTCCGAGTATCATCAGATTCAAATGAAGGATGAATACATCCCCAAAACAACATTCGGAACTCATGAAGGTCACTATGAATTTTGATCATCCCATTTGGTCTAACAAATGCACCTTCCACATTTCAAGTTTTGTTGAACTCTATTTTAAATCCTTTCCTTAGAAAATTTGTGCTAGTATTCTTTGATGATATACTAATCTATAGCAAGTCTTAGGAAGAACATGTTCAACATGTTGACAGGGTACTACAACTACCAAAGGAGAAAGAACTGTATGCAAAACCCTCAAAATTTTTCTTTGGGATAAAGGAGGTAGATTATTTGGGTCATGTTGTATCTCATGAAGGTGTCAAGGTAGACCCTAAAAAAATTAAATCCATGATGGATTGGCCGATTCCCAAAACCTTAAAGGATCTTTGAGGATTCTAAGGTATGACAGGGTACTACCACAAATTTGTTCGGAACTATGGAAGAATAACAACTCTAACATTTTTACTGAAGAAAGATGCATTTTCTTGGACTCCAGAGGCAACTCAATCCTTTCAACAACTCAAAGAGTCCATGTGTAAAGCTCCTATTTTGGTGACACCAAACTTCACAAAAACCTTTATTGTGGAATGTGATGCTTCATGAAATGAAATTGGAGTTGTACTAATGCAAGAAGGACACCCTATTGCATTCACAAGTCATCCAATCAAGGGAAAGAACTTAAAAAAGCCCATCTATGAGAAGGAAATGTTGGAAATAGTACATGCCTTGAAGCAATGGCGCCCCTACCTTATAGGGAGACATTTCAAGGTTAAAACTGATCACGATAGCCTTAAATACTTCTTGGAACAAAGGCTGTCTTTAGAAGAGCAACAAAAATGGGTAACAAAGATGTTGGGATATGACTTTGAAATCATCTACAAAAAGGGGAAGCAAAATGTTGTCACATATGCACTCTCCAGGAAAGATGAGGATGTTGAAGCATTACTCTATGCTATTTCGATCATCCAACCAGATTGGATAGCTGAAGGAATAGAAGAATGGATAAATGATGAAAA
>LPNX010792128.1:1939-14044 GCA_001517045.1 Pseudotsuga menziesii | reverse complement strand
TCTTACATTATTGATTATATATGCTAGAATAGTTCTAACACCATGAAATATAGTATGCTTGTATTGTTTATCTTTTGTTGAGGAAGTGTTATAGCAATTCAAGCTAAAGATTGGAAAGCTCAACGGGGATCTACTTCAACCGTCCGGAATAAGGTACGAGGTTTGATCCTTTAGTGTTAGACATTATATTTCTATTGCATATTGGGAAAGATTGATTTCTGGAGTCTAGCTGTCTGTTGTACTATTCAATTAAACATCCAACATTAACTGTCTAACATTCAACATTCACATTCAACATTTATATGACACATGAAATAACATGAAAACCCATCTGGGAAAAACCACCAAGGTGCTCTTCATCTGGCATGAGAAATATTTAGCACCTTGTAGTCTGCAACTTGCTGACTATTTTAAGACATGTCTTTCTAGCTCAAACCCTTCTTGCTCTCATGCTCTCTATTTTTATGCTTTTCTTCTATTTCCTCTTACTGATCCGCACATAGCCTGGATCAACTCTTCTACTCTACTATCCACGCACTCAGTTGCGGATGGACTTTACAAAACGGTCTGCACACATAGCTGCAGATCCATGGCTCAACAACCTCTACTATCAGACTTGTCTTTAATCCCTCCTTGCTATTCTTCTAACTGACTATCTAACAGGATAACCCTTATACAAAGCAGGTTCCTCTTATTTATAGAAGTTACAAGACCATGCAGGGTCGATTGAGTACAGCTCAGTTGTTACATTAAGAAGTAGCTACAAAATATCTTCTATTACATTGATGATAGGCCATACCGACCGCAAAACATCCTGCATTACATTGATCACGACCATAACTAGCCGCGAGAACGTCTTTCAGCCTGCTTGTAGAGGTCATTACTAGCCACAAAAACCCATCCTTTAGTATTCTGTTGACTCTGACTTCTGTAGTCTTTTGACCTGCTCCTTCTCAGCCTTAACTCTTCTACCTTCCAATCTTGCAACAAGTCGAGGTGCATTTTTTGTCATCACACCATTCCTTGTCGCAACTTTCTTTGCTCTATGTTTCTTTTTCGTCCTTTAACTACTTTTATCCCGTCGCGCACACACTTTTTCTCTTACGCTTGCGCTTGCGCTTCGAGTTCTTCCTTTAGTTGTATACTGGCCCAACAGGCGCCCAACACTCACATGTGGCTCGTCTTGAGCCACTAAGCAGAATTTCGGTCTCTGACGCAGGTTGCGCCACGGGACCAACCTTGTCCTGAAACTCTTTCAAAATTTCTTACACTCGGGAAACTTCCTTGCGGACCTCTTCAGCTTGCTTCACCAATTGTTCCACACGGTTGGAACTGATCTTTTCCAAAGGTCTTTCTTCTAATGAATGAGTGAGAAGTTGGAGCTTTTGATGTATAGGATGAATAATCCCTGTAACTAATTCTACTTTTGACTGGTACGCTGCAACTTCGTTGTTCCTTTTCTGCTCCTGGTTGCGAAGAGTCTTTACTTCCTACTGTAGCTGCTTTAGCTCGACGACCTTTGTACTCTTCTCTTTGATCGATAGATTCTTTATGTCTGCCTTGACTGCACTGATCTTTAAGTCAGCTTGCTGCGCATCTTCCTTGATATTCTCCCCGGCTTCATCTTCTAGAAGCAATTCCCATGTCACTGTGATGACTTCAACTGCTTCAGTGCAGAGTTTTTCTCCTTGCCTTATTCGCTCAACAACCTCAGACGATGTTTTTCTTCGCTCTTCAAGTACCTCAAGAGGTGTGCTTGGTACTTGCTGCAATTTCAACTCTTCAACCTGTTTTCTCAGGTCTATAGCAATCCTGTATAGGCATGCTACCTTTGCGTTCGTATCTGCATTTTCTTGGCCTTCTTCCAGAGGGAATTCTACGACGACGTCTTTCATGGCTTCAACTTTTTGCAATCCAGCTCTGTTCGCACGCCTCAATTTATTACTCTTTCTCGTGAAGGAGGGCTTTGCGACTCTTTGCCTTCCTTGTCTGCTTGGTTACCTGATACGCAAGATCATTATCTCTGATTCTTATTTTGGTCGTAGCTGCATGCTGAACAACATAGAATGCAGCCAACATGAGTTTGGAGAAATCCATAAATAGTGTCCCAAACTCATGGACAACATGATCAAACTCGGGCGTTCTCGTGTCCATTGCTCATTCCTAGACATCTATATTTACCGGTGGCAACAACAGTGGCGTTACCAATGCCTCATATGGATCCACGTCGTAAGTCTTATCCTCGACGGTGCTTTTGACTTCATTGATGGCCTCAGTCAGTGTATTGATGTGCTCCGTCAATTTGTCAACCAGTCGTAGCTGCTTCTTACCTATTCCTTTAAGGCTAGACTTTGCAACCTCTGCGATTACTTCAGAAAGAAAGCTTATGTCCTCTTCGGCTAAACTGACCATGTTATCCATTTTTTCAGCCTTACGCTTCTTGTGACATGACTGAGTCTGTTCCTTCTGTTGTTCTTTTTGAAGGTTCTGCACATCCTTGTTAGTAGGTGTGTCTTCGTCGTCGTCCTTCTCAGAACCCTTATCACTGTTACTCTCATCGTCGTCCTCCGTTTCTTGCGATTGGTTGTCTTTCTCGTCGCCCCAATCATTGCCTTATCCCTCATCTTAGCCATTTTGTTGGCCATTTACTTGATCATCTCTTTGGTTTCCTGTCGAGTTAGCTTCCTGGTACATTTGCACGTCGGTCGGGACGTACCATTCTTTCGGCCACTCCTGGATGACCGCTTCCACATCCTCATCCTTAATCATAAAACCCGCTGAGTGCGCCTGCTTGTCTGGGTCCTACCGTGGCTCCAAGATAACATTGTGGACACCAAGCTGCAAGTTTATAAAGGACACGTACTTCTCGATTGTCACCATGCGTAGTCGATGCTGGTATTTGACTACATCTCTACGGGCCTCGTCGTGCAGAAAGAATTCAATATTACTGTCTTTCTGCTAGATCCTGTCTTCCTTATCCTCCCAGAGGTTCTGATACTTTGTACCGTGGTAAAGCACCGAGACATCCAACGAATGGTAATCCGGTGGGTTGGACCAAACATTAAAGAAAATTAAAATGAGGAGCCAAGAGTAGTGGAATTTGGATTTACCGTCCTCCTGCTCCTGCTCGACGTCCTTGATCATCTCATTCAACAAGTACGGTGACTACTTGAAGATCACTCCTTTTACGCACTGCTCTGCTAGTTCCACCGTCCCGGTGGTGCACTCAGTGGGCTGCATCTTGTGTAATAGTTTGCAAGATAGGATCTTCGCGACGAACCTCACCCTGTTGGTAGTAATAGAGGAAATGAGAAATCCTCTCTTTGCTCGTTGGAGGTCATATTTCTTCTTGAGCTTTGTGTAAAGCCTGTTTGGGTGCAAATATGGCGTAGGGTCGTGCCCTTGCTTCAGAAGGCCCGTTATCAAGGAAATGAGCTCTACATCGACGGGATATGGTTTGTTGAGCCATAAGTAGCTCCCATGGAAACAAACCAGGAGCTATTTCACATATGTGCTTGCCTGCTTGCTTCAGCCGAAGTGCGACATGAGTAGTAAGTTCAACAAGCCCGCGCTTTCGATACTGCACACCCATTGCATCGAAACTACCAACTGCGGGGTAGGCAGGACGATTGACGTCGTGATCATGTATTTCTTTCTCTCGAGGTCTGCTTGCTTCCTAGTAACAATATCCTCAAATTGCAATTTTACCATTTTGGGAATGATGTTCATCACCAGCCGCACTCTTGCAGGGATCTGGGGTACGACTAAGGACGAGTGCACTTTCATTGGAAGATTTACTTTTGACGCCTTTGCTCTTCGTGGAAAAACATACAATGGTAGTAGGTTCCACTCTTCTATGGTGGCCTCTACATCTCTTTGCGGTGGTGAAGCTGGCACTTCGTCAGTGTCTGCGTCCTCACTGGCCTTCTGTTTCTTAGTTCTCTTCAGCACCCTGACCTGAGGCATGGATGATTCTGGGATGTCTCTTTCTGATATGAATGGGTGCGGACCTGCAATGGGTATATCGACTAGTGAATTTTCAGGTGGATTCTAAGCTGGGGCCGCTGCAGGGGTCGAACCAGAGGCTGAAGCAAGGGCCGAACCAGCCGGAGGAGCTGTCCGCTAAGATGGTCGGACCATTGTTTCTTCTTGTTTCTCTTGCTGCTGTGCCTCTGGTGACATGATATCTTCAACGATTGGGCATGGTGATGCGAGGGTTGGCATCTGATTTCTCACTAGCACTAGAAAGCTCAATTACCATGAGTTTCGACTCTCTCACTCACAAGCTCTGGTTCGCTCTTCTTCTCTGTGTGCAAGTAAATTGAACCTTGATGATGAATCCCCATATTTATAGGGATGCAGTCATCATGCATGTGATGATTCGATGGTCATATCGACGTCTTGTCGATCACATGGGATTTCCATTTGACACAGTCCAACATTAATTCATGTACTCGAGTTCTGAGCTGTACATGTCAGGATAATTATGGCAAGTACGACGGATGGGACCAAAAAACATGCTGTCATTCTCCTCGGACTTGTCGAATTAATGGCACCTCACTGTCATAATCACCTAAATATTTCTAGTTATCTGAGCGTTAATGACGGCCAGCTGTCATTCCCACTCTTATTGCAGTTTGGCATACCCTTGTTGCAGATGTGCGACATAACAGTTCCCTTTCGCTTTTCTATTTTTTTTTGCATATAATCCAGTCTTACCCAGGCATGTCGCGGCCATCATGGTAAGGTTTTCGGCAACTTCCATTTACCATTCCTACGACTGGTATGTTGTCTGGCTTTTGCAACTTTACTGTGCCTGCATCAGTGATGTGCGCGATCATATATGGCCCTAGTCAATGCATCTTTAATTTCCTTGGATGTTTGAAAAATTTCCTGTCATACAACAAAACAAGTCCTCCGACTTTTAATTGCTTAGTCCTGATTTAGAGATCATGCCATGCTTTTTGTCTTTGCTTCTCTATGTTTTGATGGAATCCTGCGACGAAGCGTTCTTTCTCCATCTAAACGAGTTGCGACAACCTTTACTCAACAACACCTTCATCGGTCATGTCTGTTAGAGCAACAATTCTTAGTCTTGACACTATGTACTCCATCAACACGACAACGTATTGTCAATACACCAGTATAAATGGAGTGTTCCTTGTCAGTCGCTTGCAAGTTGTGCGGTACGCCCATAGCACAGCTGATACTTTTTGGTTACAGTCATCTCGGCGTGCGTTGCATACTTTGGTTAATGCATTCTCCAGAATCTTGTTGAAGGCTTCAACCGTTTCATTCGCCTGAGGATGATAGGGAGTTATTTTCCTATGTTGAATCTGGAACTTTGTAGTAAGCTCATCAATCATGTTGTTAACAAAGTGCGTACCTTCGACGCTTAACAGAATTTTTGGACTGCCAAATCTAGTCACCACATTTTCGGATAAAAACTTCGCCGCAGTACAATCTCTAACACACGCGGCTTCGATCCATCTGGTTAAGTAGTCTGTCACTGTGATAATGTAGCGTGCACCAGTCCTCTTCTCGGGCAGACTGATCAGACCAACAAAATAAACGACCCACTTGTTGAATGCTTGCAGTGTTATTTGCGGCGCAAGAGGCAACTCGTCACGTCTTGACGGTTTTCCTTTCCTCTGGAAAACATCGCAGCGTCGACAAAAGCTCTTGGTATCCATATGTATGGTGGGCCACCATAAACCAACTTGCAATATCTTACGCACGGTTTCCTTTCCAACGTAGTGTCCTCCTGCGACATCGGCATGTGCTTCGCTCATTACCCACCGTCGTTCATAGTCAAAGACACGTCGTCGCAAGATTTCATCAGGGCCCATCTTGTATAGGTGTCCTACGATCAATGTAAAGTCGACATCTCTAATGACCAAATGTTTCTTTTGCACAGTGGTGAACCCTTTAGGTGCATATCCTGTACTAAAGAAGTGGATGATAGCGTCAAACTCCTTATTCTGATCATTCATCATGGTGACCGCAAACAGTTGCGCGTCGGGCAAGTTGTCCTCCATACTGGTTGGTTCTTCTGCACTTTCTATCCTCGACAGGTGATCAGGTCCCACATTCAATCGATCTGGTTTAACAACGACTTGAAAGTCGAATTATTGAAACAAGAGGAGCCATCGATAGATCTTCCCCCCCAACACTAGCTTGTTGACCAGGTATTTCAATGCCGAATGATCAGTGTACATTTAAAAATGTCCACCTAACAAGTAGTGTCAGAACTTCTGCAGCGCATAGACCATGGTGAGGCCTTCCCTCTCTGTCGTCGTGTAATTTTTTTTTGCCATCGACAGTTTCTTGCTAGAAAAAGTGATAGGGTGGTCAAGCTCACCCTCACCTGCTTGTGTTAAGACTATGCTGAGTGTGACAGACGACGCGTCGACATGGACATGGAATTCCTTCTAGTTGGAAAATACCAATATTGGCGCAGTGGCCATCTTCTTCTTTAATTTTTCCAAGCTTTCCTGGAAAGCTTCCGTCCATTGAAACTTTGCATCTTTCTTCAGCAGTTTCTCCATAGGTGCAGTTATCTTTGGATATCCTCTAATGAATTTCCTGTAGTAGCCTGTGTGTGCCAGTATTGATCTAAGTTGCGTAACTGACATAGGCAACATTAAGTCAAGAATGATGGGAACTTTTGCTGGGTCGACCAAAATTTCGTTGCGACAAACGACATGTCTCAGCAGTACACCAAATGGTGCGCAAAATATACATTTTTTGAATTAAGCACAATTTGACACCGACGACAATGGTCCAACATCATGTGCAGACTCTCAATATGGTCTCTTACTAGACCAAATATAGTCTAATCATGAAATTAAAATTCAAGAAATTTATGAATAAAATCTTTGAAAGCGGAAACTACTATTCTAGAAAAAATCGCAGGTGCATTCTTGAGTCCAAAGGGTATTACCGTATACTAGTAGCATCCCCATTTCGTGACGAAGGTTTTTTTATGTCGATATTCCTTTGCGATCCTTACTTGGTGATAGCTAGAGAAGTCGTCGATGAATGAATACATCTCTTGTCCTCCAACACTTTCCATTACTTCATCTGTGAATGGTGTTGGGAATGGATCATGCAGGAATTCATAATTCAAATTCCTCAGGTCGACACAGATTCTGACTTCTCCTGTTGTCTTCTTATCCTGGATCACTATAGGGCTGATCCATTCTGATTCTTCGATAGGTTCAATGTCTCTTGCGTCGAGCATGCGATCCAATTCAAATTTCACCTTCTCTTTATACCTTGGGTTCAACCTATACGGTCGCTGCTTAAAAGGTTTAGCATCAGGTTTCAAGGGTATTTTCATTTCTCCCAGATCTCCAACTATTCCCTTCATCTCTGAGAAATTGTTAGGGAATAGGTCCCGATACTCATGCAACAAGTCTTGTGATCTTTGATACCGTCTCATTGTCCCAATATTCTCCTATATTAGCGAACTTTGGGTTTTTCTGTGAGCCAATGTTCACTTTCTCAATTTTCAGCGGCTTGAGGAACTAGTTGCTCGAAATTCCACTTCCTTCGACTTAGCGCGTACCCTTTGAGTCTGGTATGTTTATGTTAGTCGGGTCATCATCTGGTTCTTCATCCATATTGTAACAAGCCATCCATTACTAGATAGTCGTGTTGTACTGGTGAAAACTTGGCACTTTGACATGGATTTCAACAAATATCTTTTCCTTAATTGCTTGAAGCGCAGCGTCAACTATCGGCTGCTCATCAGCAAATGCAAAGGTGTGCGTGAAATATGTAACCACCTTGTCCCAATCCTGATTTCCTTGTCACATCTACATGGATATATACCAGCTTCTGGGTGTCATTTCCAATGTATGAATGAAATGATGGACCCATTCCTGTCGTAGATATTCTAGAAATGCTATGCGACACTGATTAATGTGCTCGATAGGGTTTGACATCCCTATGTACTTTTGACTCACAACTGTGACTTCTTCACTGAATCTAACTTCCAACAATCTTCTGCACTGTGGCCATTCTAATATTGATTTCTTATGTGTACCCCACCATCTAGCGGGCGTAGCCTTTAGTACATGGTTTAACGCAGATAAGCGCCGCGGTTCTATTACGAGTCCTTCAAATTCACTTAGGAAGGTCACAAGGTTAGGTAAGCCCCCATATGTGGGTAGCTCCCTTAATTGATTCCCCACCCATCACATAGACCGGGTAACTCTGATGTATCTTCTCATAGAGACTTCATGCAATCTATTTTACTGATTCTCCAAGGCCTCCCTTGAATCTGAATCGCATGAACTAGCACTCCACTAGCTTGGGTTTCCATTCGCTATAGGATGCATGTAATAATATTTTGGGGCGTTGATATTATAGATATGGTCTAGATAATCGCCCTTTCCTTCACTGTAAACTAGTTCGACATACCTCTGTCCCTCCAGTGGATCAATGGGCGACTCTACCCTCATCTCATCATCCTCAAATGAGAGGATCATTTTCTTAAAATTTATAATGATCTGATTATCTATGGCCCAATCTATGCCCAGAATCCCAGGATATGGGTTGGTGTAGTCGACAATGTTGATGACCTCAAATTTTGCGAATGTGCGCAGCCCCTCAATGTCGACAGGGACCTGACTCAACCTGCCAAGTGGCAAGACCTTCTCCTGATTTGTAATCCTCAACTAGATAGGAGACCAATCCAGGCGCTACTTGTCCATGCTCTCCCAAGTATGTCATGTCAAAATATTAACGTCGGACCCCAGATCTAAAATAATGTAATCCATGTCATAATCCCCTATCTGCGCAGTCATTCTTAACTCGTGCCCCGTTTTAAATTTCTTTTTTTGACATGGTTAACCGTTCTTCCAGGTTGCGACTTTCCTGGGGTTTCTTCTATCAGTGCTTGTAGTTCTGCGATAGTAGCTTTATCGTGGAGCAATGCTAAGCAACTTGAAAGAAATGGCTTGAGCTTACTAACCTTTCTTGGAGCTTGTTTCTGGAAAATCTGTTGGAAGCGTTCAGGCATCTCCTTGACTTCTGTTGAGATCGATGGTTGTTCTAGATCCAAAAACTCCAGTCGCATGTCTAAGAATACTTGCTTCTATTTTTGGACGTCGAATAGTACTTTCTTTTGCATCGCGGGTCACACATGCGGTTGTTCTTGCAGTATATTCTGATCGGCTTCGGTCGCAGCACCTCATCCTATTACGACAACAACACTTGGTTCTCTTGGCTCACCAGTAATCATTTGAACATTTGGGTTATGATTCAGATTTGGATTTTGTACGGGGTTAGGACCCCCAACGATATGAGATTTCCATTTTGCGATCAACTGGGGACACTTCTCCACATTATGGTCTTGTGCTTTGCAATATGAACAGGTATTTGTAGGTTCCTGGAAATATTTGGTATAATGGCTCGACAGTCCACAGTTATAGCATATGACTTGGCCTCTTCCTCTTCCAAATCCTCCTCCTCCTCTACCTCTGAAATTTCCACCCCCCCTTCCCTGAGGGTGTGGCTGCCGTGGTGGGTACTGATTCTGCAGTGCATATTGATTCTATGGCACATACTGAGGCTGATACTAATTTTGGTACTGGTTTTGCGAGAAAGGCGCAAGATGGTAGTGCGCTTGTGCTGGTTCATCCTGAGCCTGCCCATCGTTCTTCGTAAAGTAGGTATCTACTGTCTTCTCCTTTAAGAGCTGATATGCTATGCAATCATTCTCATCATGCAATACTGATTTACAAAATTTACAAAAAAGACTAGCTGGGGTACTTACAATCTTCTGTAAGTATAGAGCGGGCCTCGTTGCGATGTCCTCTAGTTTGGCATATGTGACACCAGGGTAGCCCATGAGTACTTAATGGATTTGGCACACCTGACAAGATGTAGTTCATGTATGATGGACAATTATCCTTGGTGTGTGCATCTGTTCGAAATCTTGTGCACCACAAGTCCTCACCTGGTTCCTTACCCTTCTTGATGTCCTGAAGCTACACGGTCAGGTTAGGCAATTGTGACTGAATTTGCATCATTCCTGCGCCACCATCTCAGATTGGCGAGGACTCCAACTTCATCGCTAGTTCTACCGCTTCCATTTGCGATACAATTTTCTGTTGCATCAAAGGAGCTCGGATGTGGGGTAATATCGCAGTAACAAACCATTCCTTATGATGCACATCCGACATTTGAAAAATAACTTTGGCCATCAAAGTTTTAAACCGTTGATCAAAATCCCATACGGATTCCATTGGTAACTGCTTCATCTCTTTGATCTATATGATGCAGTGTGACTCAAAGTTAGGTTTTATGAACTCACAAATCATTGCGAGTCGGATCTCATCAAGGGTCTTCTGTGGGGTTCCTACTGGTACTACATAGAACTTCATAAACCAGTCCAGCGCGTAACCCCACAGACGATGTAACCATTTGTGCTCTCTTTATGTCTACATTGTGAACTTGGAAAACCATCCAAACAGGTTCGCAAAGGAACCAGTGCTGCTCTGGGTCTTTTGCTCCATTCCCATTGAATGTGGGTAATCTAATATATGCCTCATCCATTAAGTTGGCTTCAGGGTTGTCTAATGAATAATTTAATGAAGGTTGACTCTCTTGTGCATTAGTCACAGTACTAACACTATCAGTATTATCAGTTCTTGGATGAGGCTCTCAAACTTACGTTTGGCAATACTCCAGATGTGGTGTAGTTGCGTCCTGACCTTGGTGTCTCTACAGATTCTTCAGATTCTTTTGCTCCTTCAGAAATTGGGCTATAGTCTTCTTCTTTATCGTAAGACCCTTTGTCTAAACTCGACTCAACTTCGTACTCACTCTCTTTGAATAGACTGGGGGTTTGTCTTCCTCCTACTATCTTTCTTCTTTTTCCTGACCTGAATCTCCTTCCACTCCTTAGGAATCTAGTTTCTAGTTTAGGCTCTGTGCTTCTTGGGAAGATTTCAACTCACCATTTCCCATTGTCTTTATAGCTCGTCTGCGACATATCCCCTCCCTTGGATATGCGGCTCAACTACAAAATTCCATTCTCATAAATGAGCATCTTTATCCATGTATTTTATAGACATCAAATACCTTCTTTCGGGGCCCTTGGAAAAAATTTATTTTGGCCTCACTATATGACGTTATCATTTCTACTGCAAACTCAGTAATATCCCCTTGCAAAATACTGTCGACCCAAAAATCAACAACTCTAGATATGGGGTTACTTACATTGTTTAGTTTGTGAATCAACTGAGCACTCCACTCAGCAACCACTCTTCTTTGGAAATTTGTTTGTTGAGTTGCCAATCTTGACAACCACTCATGCAGCACAATAGGAAACTTTGCAAAGAAGATATCATGAATATTAGAGTATATGTATCGGTCCAACCCGTTTTCTGCGCTCTGTTCTTGCACAAATGCTAGCATCTTAGACTCTAACCAATCCTCTATTTCCTTCTTTGTCGGATGCCACAACATTTCCCTTGACTCAAATGATTAAGGGTCCTAACAATGAAACCATTTGTTGGCCTACTTCTCCTCACTCAAGCAACCCAGGTTCAAAAGAACCATGACCCAACAAAACACCCAAAGACGTTGGCCCGACAGAGCAAGCTCAGTCGACAACACCCACGAGGCAGGCACAGTCTCACCCAAAATATCTTAATGTGTAACTACCAGAACCATGTTTCTATAGTCGGCGAGGGATCATAGTCCCTTGGCACGCAACCAAGGTGCTCGACAAAGATAGAAGGTTGGAGTCTTTTCTACTCGACAGTGGTGCAACAGTGCGACACAACCGACATGCGACACAACTTTACCCTTAACTACTTTACTCACTTAACAATTGGTGCAACTGTATGACACAACTAATTCCTTTAAAGGTAAATGACAGGGATGCGACTGTATTATATCCTTAACAGTATTTTAACAAGAAATAATGCCAAGTGCTCGACAATGCTTTAATCATTCATTCATTCACTATTTTATCAATCATTTGCGACATTCATTCCAGCTATAATCATAAATAATGAAAAATAATCAAACATCCAACATTAAATGTCAAACATTCAACATTCACATTCGACATTTATATGACACAAG
>LPNX010792098.1:76786-100669 GCA_001517045.1 Pseudotsuga menziesii | reverse complement strand
TAATGAACCTACAAACCTTATGTTATATGTGGAGTGTACACCAACTTGAAGAATAGAAGCATTATGATCCCAAGCATTATGTCAAAATTATGTTGGCGCTACTTTTTTGGTTTCACATATTGCGCACGCGATTTATAAGAACATAACGCACGCGCGTTTTATATGAACATAATGCGCACGCGATTTATATGAACATAACACGCATGCATTTTGTAGTGTTAAATCGCGTGCACGCATTGTTAAATTTAAATTTTTATTCCCTCCCAATGATAAGGTCGAGCCTCCACCCATGCTTTCGTGGAATTCCTATGCCTATGTGTCTGCTTTGTACTTTGCTTCGGATTCAACATGCCTGTGCCTTGGAGTATGATAAACCATGGCAAATTCAGCATTATATCCATATTTTCAATATGCTCATGTTTAACGGTTCGTCTGATTGTGCTGTACACCTCCATTTTTTATGAGATTTTAGAAACAGATATGGTTTTTTTTGCAAATTCTAAATATGTAAATTTTAACAAGAATACATAATTTTTTCTATTTTTTTCTTATTTATCTTCCATCATCACTCCTCAACTAAAAAAACACACTGTTAGTGTTTCTTCTATAACTTTTTCAATTCTTGATCACTTCAAACAAAAATTGTATGGTGCACAAGAAGACACTAACCTCTACGTTCTATCAAAACCCCATTTCATTATTTTTGCATTAAGACCTTCAAAGGCTGCACCTGCAAAACACGTACCATTTTCGAGGTTCTCTCACTTAGACAATTATAAAAATATTATAAAATTACTAATTTAATTTTTGAAAAATAGTGCCGCACTAGTGCTATGGGTTCTCTACATGGATGTCAATTTTTGTAGCTTGATTCGATCATTTAGGCCCTCAGAGGCTGCACCCACAAAAACATATACCTTATAATTTCCCTGAAAAATAAAAAGTGCCTGTTAGGAAAAATGAAATTTGACATAGCTATGCAAATTTTCGATACATAAAAGTTATATATTCGGAAAGGTGATTCAATTTCCTACATTTCATGTTTTTTACTCAATGCAAGATATTTTACATAAGTATCTCAAAAAATCCAAGTAAGTTGAGGGATGCCTGAGTTTTCAGGTTTCTATTGCATCTAACGTGCCAAAAAGGTCCATCATCTTCTTGCACTGACCCTATCCAGAATTTGAAAACATGGTTGAAGCCACCTCCACCGAGAACAATCTCTGGCCTAAAGTTCCAGGTGGCAAATTTCAACTCATTGAATGTGAATTTCAACAACTGGGATGATATTCTTAATTGCTCCTCTAGCTTGGGAGTAGTTGGAATGCTCTGTGTACTGGCAGTGCTAATGGAAGGACCTCTCTGGGAAGTTGGCAATGGTTTTCCATTATCATTGGGATTTTTGGTTTCAGCTGTGCATCAATGTGTCGTACAAAAAAAACCCATCTATGAGTCAACTTCTAAAGAATTCAAAAACCAGAAATTCAATTGGAATTACAATTTTAAGAACAAACCCCTTTAAATGACATAATAATCTTTAAATGATGTAATAATCTATTGAAATTCACGAACCAAATTATAACTTAATACCAGCTATTAGAATTCACTGCTTTTATGATGAAAAAAAACTACTTTGAAAATCCCAATTGTATTGCAGATCATTCAAGACAATTTAAAATAATTGCAGATCATTCAAAACAATTTAAAATGATTTCTCGTCCAACAACCAAACAACCAAATTTAATATGATACAAATGAGAATTAACGATCCCTCTATTTTCCATTTTGTTTTTGTTTTCTTCCCTCACGGAAGGCACTCAACCAGTATGTCATTTTGTAAAATGAATTTAAAAAACATTAGTTTTCTTTCATTTCTATAAAACCATATTAAATACATCATTTATAATTACGCAACAAGAATAGGTAAATCTTGAATAGTTGCATCCCTGTATAGGGGTTTGAATTTGTGAAAGAGTTTTGTTTTAGTGTAGTGTAACGTTTTTGTGAAACAAACAATCTAATATATAATAAAATTTGCTTGAATAGTTGCATCCCTGTATAGGGGTTTGAATTTGTGAAAGAGTTTTGTTTTAGTGTAACGTTTTTGTGAAAAAAAATCTAATATATAATAAAATTTCTAGGAAAATTCATAAGAAGTTACAATAACCCTGATTTTTCACAGTTACTGTGGAATTGGAAATTCTCTGGAATTAGCAATTCTCTGCATGATGCTATTTTGGCGGAAATGACCTTGGATCATTGGTCATGGTTGGTTTCTGTCTTTCAACAAATTAACAATTTGTTCCTGTACAATGTCAATTATTTAGCCTTTGGGTGGTACCTTTCCCACGAAAACAATTTAGTTCGTAATTGCTCAAACAAGTTTATTAAACCCTCTTCATCCCACCCACGACCCCACCCTAGAGAAACCCCACCTCAGGTTTTGTCGAGATTCTTCACTGCTCATAACAAGAAAATTATAAGCTCATTACCAACGATGAGAGAGTTGTGAAGGCTGATAACTGGTTAAAAGTGTACTCCCAACCAAAAGGGTTTTGGTTAACTCGTTCAAAGGGCTTTGGATTTTCTATACCGATGTCAAATTGTGCAGTTTCGATTAAAGAGAATATAAAATAACATGGAGAATTCAAGAAACAGTCCAAAATTTTACAATAATAGAATCCATAATGTGTAATGGATGCTCATTAGGTGACCAGTATTGGCAAATCAAAGAACCCATTAATCTTCTTGGTTAATGGCATGGTTCTTCAAGGCTTACCGATGACCTCCATCTTTCGTCGAGATTCGGAGCGCAGATATCAGTACTCTGAAACTTCATTGATACCTATTTAATGATGAAGTAATTACAAATCCAGAAGTCGAACTTCATTGATACCTGTTTAATGATGAATTAATTACAAATCCAGAAGTCGAAGGATAAATTGAAAATTGCAGACCAATTTTCTCTATGTATTAGTAGGGGTTTGGATTAGTTGGAGACAATGGCGGAAGAGTATTAAATAGAATTGCAATGGTAAGCTTCCCTGATTGGGAGATCATTGGAGACTTCAAAAACTGAGAAAAAATGTGGTGTGACTTGAACACAAAGCATTCACTCATTTCTCTTGAGCGATATATGGCACCGAACTCAACGTGCTTCACCTCCATAAATAAGTTTAATGGATGCCAAGTTCTACTTCCATCCATATATATTATATATCTCCTTGAATGCATGCTACTATTTGTGTCCAATATTTATCACAGGCCTCCAACTCTTCCTTTAAACCTAGCTTACTTTTGCTGGAATAGTGAATTTTTCAATAATATGTCATCAAATTAGACAGCTCCCCTCACTAGCTCCAACTAGCTCTCGATTCTAACTTCAGAGACGATTTTATAATAAAAAAATAAATTACCTTTTTTTTAATAGTCTCTTGTTTCCATGTTTCAATTCCTTTGAAAAATGCTTTGGTAGATGTACCTGTTATTTGCGAGAATCTAATTAAGCCTAACACCAAGTTGTGCAGATTTATGCCATAAATGCAATGAATGAAAAAACCAGCTTTGGACAATTTGTTGTTGCAAAATTAAGTTAAACGCAGTTGCATTTGAAATAAAGGAGTTATATGCCCTGGGACGGATTCATTACCTAGGAATAAGATTATGAGCAAAATGGTGACCATCCAGTCAGCAAAAATAACATTACAAGCAACTCCAATGCTAATCCCCAACATAAGCATGGGTTGGAAAAGCATGGTGAGATCATAATCAATGATAGGCAAGTCAAGTGTGGGATGTTTTAGCTTAAGATTATAATAAACTGTGGATCCTGCTGCTCCCATAACCATACCTAACACAAGAAAGATAAAAAAAAGCACAAATATTTCATTTTAAAACTTCAAAATTCTAAATTAGAGTCTAATGCATACAAATTGATCTGCAATTAAATTTAAAAACACAAATTCAAAAACTTGTCTTCTTACACTTGGATATGGCTATTGAGGACTTGGGATCAAATCCAATGATCAAATTGAGCATAGGAACAAAGATTCCGCCACCACCAACACGTCCAACGCTACCAACATCTGCTCCGAAAAACCCCACTATTGAGCCAAAATTTCATTGCTTGAGCAACCAACCAAATATAAAAGTTCAGATATCGATCATACTTCAAACAACCTGAGACAGTTAAGAGGATCAATGTGTTCAAACACACTACTTGAATTGAAAGAGGTTATAAACAAGTTGCATGATTTGTTTATCTGTGCCCAGCTAAAAAAAAATTGCAATATTAATACATTATATCGTATTGTGTTTACATAGCTTTGGAAAATTATAATTTTCAAACATTACTACAAATTTTTTTTTCATGATCGAGAACATGGTTTGGTACTTAGCAGTGGTTAGTTCCCACTCATTTGAATAACAATCTAAATCAAAATAAATGTAAATAACATTATAACAAAATATTAAAAAAACAAAAAAACAAAAAACAAAACAGAGCTTAAAACAAAGATAATTTCCAAATCAGATACACAAAAATCCACAGCATCAGCCAGTGAGCCCAATGAATTATATAATTAATTGTTTTCATATCCATATCTGTATGAAAATTCCATCATTGTTTTGTGCTTCAAACAGCTTCAACATATCAAGTATTTAGATGCATACTAACTTTATATTTTAAAGATGCTATTATTAAGTTGCTTGATCTTTCTTCTGGGCTCTGCAATAAGGAACTTACCGGCCAAAAATGATGATAAGATATTGCGGTGGATCGCCAAAAAAACTTCCTGATACTGGATTTGAGCATACGATGTTTAAACGGGCCGCCTTACATAGGATCTACAGTTTTCTCTCAACTTTTAGTCGAAACGTTGTCCCCACCCAGAAAAGTTCTTTGTGTCGAACCTAAAGTAACAGCCATGAGGAGTCCAAATACGGCAATCGTCACAGCTACAAACAACGATTTTCTCTTGCCACTGGCGATATTTGATCAGCTAAAATCTAAAATTTGCAAACTCTCTAGAAGCAGTTCCCCCAAAATGGATTCTGCAGTGCCAAAAAGCAGATTGTTTACACGGTTTGCTGGCTAACAAGCAAATTTCGTTTATGAACATTTGCATCAGCTTCCATAATTTGCGTCTTTGCCGGAAATAAGAACAAATACTGTAGATGCCCCGCTAAAAACCGAGTTCTTTAACAGAAAATCACAGAACTTGGGCGGATGAAAAAAATCTAATCAAGTTCTGGACAGAAAAACCAGAAACATTGTAGGAAAAGGTTTAAACGGGATGAGTTATTGCTATTTTAAGCAGATTTCCCAAAAATCTGATCAAATTCGGTTACAGTTTCAGTATTGTGAACAAAATTCCTCCATAGCTCTATTGTAAAACGACACAAAGTTGTTAGCCTCTACTTAGCTCAAATTTAGCTCAAAATGCCTCTAATTTAGCTCAAATTCAGCTCTAAGGGATGAGAACTTGCAATTAGCTTTGCCAGGAATGGTTGCTGCAGTAGGCATTTAAGAGAAACATATATGGACCCTTATCCTTAAATTTTATTAAATGGTATGTGTCATTGCATACGCATTCATGACATGGGTGAGCATTGGCTGTCACACCGATTAATAATTCTATCTCCGCCTCTGCAGAATTAAATGAATTAATCAATCACCACTTCTAACTAATTCCAATCAATGAATCCATCACCATACCATCCTATATAGAATTTATTAAGACTGAGCTCCTGTTGTATTGTTCTAATTCATACTGATTCATTGCACAGCCTGACCAACTGAATTTATCCTTCCATTGGATCGTCAATGCTCATGCTCTCTCCACATGGATCCATGGAGCTGATTATATTAAAATTTGCATCCATCACTTTATGATATGGTCCAGATTATCTCTCACCAGTGCCAACGGCAATAACGCCCAGCAAAAGTGTAAGTTAAAGGTATGTCTCATTCTCAGTGGAAGTGTAACTTAAAGGTATGCCTCATTCTAAGTGAGTCCTTTCTTATCAGTTATTTATTTGTTGGAAAAGTGTAACTTAAAGTTATGCCTCATTCTCAGTGGGTCCTTTCTTATCAGTGGGTCATTTCTTATCAGTTATTTATCAGTTATTTATTTGGAGGAAGAAACTTTGCTCGCTCATTTAATTTTTTGAAACATTTAATTCTTTGTTTCAAATTCTTTGAAACATTCAATTTTTTTTTCAAAGAAATTTCAGGGATTCTTCCCTCAACTATTTTGTATTAATCAAGCCAGCTGATACCATTAAGCTACCCTATTTGGCATTAATTCCCAGCTCACCACGTAGAACGCAACAAACACTCATGGCTGGGATCCTTCATATATATCCATTGACAGCAAACGCAACAAAGACGTGTGGCTCAGATCCTTTATATATATCCATTGACAGCAAACGCAACAAAGACGTGTGGCTCAGATCCTTTATATATATCCATTGATAGCCAAGAAACACTTTAATAAGGAAAGGTTAGGTTAGATCCATGCTAATAGAAGTTGGGTATTTTGGGTCAGCTCTGGCCTAGCCCATGCTACTCTTTCATTAACCTTTCCTTCTCTTTCATTAACCTGTTTATGCTACTCTTTCATTAACCTTTCCTTCTCTTTCATTAATCTGTTTATGGTACATGCTACAAAAATGTTCAGTGGAAGGATTCATATCTCATTATAACCCCCTGACACACCATCCATAAGAAATTTGTTGCTTGTTTCAAGGCAGAGAGTACTATCCATGGCTATTCTTCCTATGGCAATTAAGTACAGCCATAGCTAATTATATCAGGAAAGAAGAATCTAAGGCATATTCTAGCACGAGGACTAGGGATAAAATTATTTTAGGCAAGAAGAATCTAAGGTATATTCTAGCACGAGGACTAGGGATAATTTTTATACAAGCAAGTGGGATAACAAGGGGGGAAAAGCTTATGGTGATTCTGTCTAGTGTATGGACATGGTTTTGACACTGCTATAGATACGAGAGTGCTAGTCACAGCTATGGAAACAAAATATTTAACAGTTTCAATGGTTCAAATTATTTCCAATTGTCCTCTGCTAGTGTGCCTTGGGTATGGAGGCTCTTGCTCCTGTGAGCTACTCTTATAACCTTACACCCTTCAAATTATTTACATTTGGAAATTTAGAGTGATGGAATATATGTAAGCCTATTTATATTTAGTTATTTCTCATTTAGATATCTATCTGCTTTGATATACAGGCTTACAGCTATGTTTATATGAACCATGACTGAGTTGGAACAAGTCTTGTGCAAAGCATTCTCGTAATAACATCATTCATTGTCTGCACACTGTCTACTTAGATAAATTGCTAATAGCAAACATCCAAGACCAAACTCAATCCAATTGTTGAGAATGGCCATAACATATAAAAATATATATAACAAATAGCGATGTCTTGGAAATCAACAATGACCTCAGCAAGAGTCTTTTGAATTTAAACAAAGGTATATGCACATGCACCTAAGTCATCAGAAGTAGGAAAGGCAGCTGATTTAGCAGAGGAAACTAGGCTAGTATAAGTACTTAATGTCTGAGTAGAAACAATAGCTATACAAGCTAGAAAATATTCAATCGCAAAGCAAACTGCATACCTTTGGGCAGTGAGTATTGCATTTGCTACAACAAATGCAACACCATAGCTAAGGGATGGAGCATTGATGCAAAGAGTAGAGATCAAGGCTGTTGGGAACCATCACAAAGGAAGTGTAACAACAATCATGAAAGTGCGAGACCATTGCGGCAGCAGTGGGAAGCTTCAATTCCATTGTTTACATCAATTCTAGGGTTTAGCTATGGCGATGGTCCCTTTGCACCTGCAATGTGCAAATGTTTAGGATTAATGAACGCCTGAACATTTCAATTTCAAAAACCCACATTAACACAACATGCAACTAGACTAATGCTTCAAAACGCAGATAGTCTGGTTCCAGGGCTTACCTAAACTCTATCATGATCTGGCCTTGTCTTAGAGAAACTGCCTTTGTGTCATTCCGAGAACAAGCCTCTGAAATAGGAAGCATCCATCTATTTCTCTATCACACTATGACTGAAACAGTGATAGAAGTGAGATGGGACTTTCCCGAATTCGAACTTAAACACCAAAGGAAACCATAAAAAATATCTATAGTTTCTGAGTGCGCACCATAGCCATGTCTTCTCGTTGTTCCACCCAAATGCTTGAAATCTTCTGGCACTCTATAGTCATCATAATAGACACTTGGCAAGTCAAACATATTGATCGTGTCCAGGTGATATCACGTCTATATGCCCCGTATAATATATATTATTATTCACATTGTTATTATGATAGAATTTATTAAGAGAATATCAATAAGATAGGTGAATAGTGGGTCAATCATGTTACCTTAAAAGTTAACCATGTGAAAATATGGGTCAAGTATAGTTTAATATGTTTAAATTTAGTAAATCATCATTTGACACCCATGGTATTTCACACTACTACATTGGAGGGGTGTTTTGAGGCAAACAAAAAAAAGTTTGTATATTGTCTTAAATATCATTTTTAAGGAGCGTCTCAAAATTGAGAAAGTAAAAACATTCTCTCTCTAAAGACAATATAGAGTGAAAATATTTTTGTCTACCCAGAGACTTGTAGCTAGGGTTTTCACCCTAGCTTGTGCGAATGAGCACCTACTAAGGAATCTGGAATCCTTAGTAGCAGTTCAATGATGTATATGAAAAGAAAGATAAACCGAAACAAATACTAATCTAAATACGTTCTTGAAGCAAAAGCAGTAAAAAGTAAATAACATGAAGAAAAAACTGTAAAGGAATGAATAATGATTTTTATTCATGTTACCTCCAATGAGGAGGTTGGTGGAGTCCGTTGCACTGGTCCGATGTCGGTGGCTTCGAGCTCCAAGCTGCTTCTTCTCCTTCTCCGGTGGTGGAAATGGGCCAAAAGAGTTCTCAATGGTGAAAGTAGCTTGATGGTAAGCTAGGGTTTCGAGAATAATTTCGGCAGAGGCAGGATGCTTATGATTGTGGATATGTAATGAGGGGTCTCCACCACTTATTTATAGTTTTTTAGTGGTGGAGTGCTGGCCCATGGTTTTGGAAACCATGTGGTTTAGGGCAGCTTGTTTAGGGTTTTTTCCTCCTTTTCCTCATTATTTTATATTTTTTCTTCCCTTTTGGGGATTTTGCTATTTTAGAGGAATTTTGGACATTTTTGGAGGAAAAAGGGGGTTTTTGGCCTTTTGGAGGCATTTTAGGCCTTTTGGAGGCTTTTTAGATGGTTTTATGGCCTTTTAGAGGCATTTTAGGCCTTTTGGAGGCTTTTAGTGAGATTTTCAGGGAAATATGGTAGGCAAATGGACAAATGAGCCACGTAGTGGGGTAGATGAGGTAGTTAACCATTTTTGGGTGTTAACAATACTATCAAGTCTTAAGTTGAGACAAAAGAAACTTGTGCATTGTCTCTACTATTGTCTCTAAGAGACAATATAATGTAAACCACTTTTGCCTTTATAGAGACAATGTATAAAAACAATTGCTTACAACTGATCTAAATGAACATAAATATTATTTTCTTAAAAATAAGATACATTATTAGGATATGTTGGAATTGAACCACCAATCTTTGTTCTTCATAAAGTATATCCATGCATTTCTAGAAAAATCATCAATAAAAGAAACATAGTATGCATACCCGCTTAGTGAACTGGATGACATTGGACCGCATACATTGGAGTGGATGATTTCCAAGATTCCTTTTGCCTTGCTTTCACTACTTGGAAATGTCTTCTTTGTGTTCTTCCCTTTCACACATCCTTTGCATACACCTTCATGTTTTGTCTGCATTTATGGGAGACCTTCAACAGCTTTGCTTGCAAGTGGTAGTGGTCTGTAATGCACATGTGCAAGCCTTCTATGCCAAAGCTCATTTGGTTCTACTGAGTCATGAACCAACGCTTGTTATGGATGTCCCTTCAATTTGTATAAGCCTCCTTCTTGTTCCCCAATCACTACTGCATCATTAATGGTATTTTATTTTGGCCACATGATGACTTGACCATCTATAAATGCAACCCTCATTCCTTTTGCATCTAATGCAAATATGGAGAGGAGATTCTTCTTTAGTCCTGGTACAAACAATAGTTCCTTCATTGTCATAGATTTTCCAGAGTCTAGCTTGTATGAGGATTTCCCACAACCTTTTATTGGATACTGGTAGTCATCTCCAAGTTTCACCTTGTGAGGTGATTCATGTTCAGATAATCCTTGAATCCTATCATGTGCTTGGAAGCACCATTGTCTATAAGCCAATCATTGCTGCCATGTGTGATCGTTCCCATGAGAGAGGAGATCAGAACATATTCTTCATCACTGACTTGTATGTTTCTCTTTGTGGAAGGTTCATCATCCTCTGCAGCATGAGCATGATGTCTTCTCTTGTTTCCCTTATTCTTGTGAGAGATACTTTTATTTTTAGGATAGTCTCTAGCAAAATGTCCTCTTTCATCACATGTATAGCAAATGTATTTAGACAAATCTCTAGGATTTCTAGAGTTATTCCTTTGATGAGAGTACTTACTTCTGTGGTGGCTAGGTCTAGATTTCTTGGATTGTACTGTGAGAGCTTGATCTTCACTTCCCATTTTTTCTTCTTGAGCTGGTATCCGAGATTCTTCTTGAGAGCATTCTTCCCATAGTCTGCTGAACTTGACTAGCTTCTTTTTGGCATAGATCCCTTGAATAAAGGTGTCCCATGATCTAGGGAGACCATTCGAGGTGGTCATTACAATATATGCATTTTCTACTTCTTCATCTACTGCTTCCAGTTGTTCCTTTATCTAAGAGACCCTTGTAAAGTAAGACTAGATGGTTTCTACATTCTGGATCTTTACATTCTTCAGTTGGTTTCTCAGAGTCATCTTCTTGTTTATGTTCTTCCCTTCAAACAATTTGGTTAGGGCATCAAACATAGCTTTAGGTGTCTTTAGGGAGGACACCTGTGGTATGAGGTGACCCTTGATTGAATCAGCAATAATCCTCTTTTCCATAACCAACTTCTTCTTATGTAAGGCCTTAGCCTCATCTCCCTCTGGAACTAGAACCTCCTCACCGATATAGGAGTCCAACTCATTTTCTTCCAAGACTAGGGAGATCCTATACTTCCAGGCTCTGAAGTTATCAACTCCCTCAAGCTTTTCATCAAGCTTGGTATTATGAGACATCTTAACTGAGAACCTCAAATGGAAATACAAAATATTTAGATCTTACTAGTTCAAGGTGTCGGATTTGGATTTGGAGCTGAAATCCTACAGTGCTGGTTTAGGAGCAGATTAAGGTTTTTATTTTTCGGAGTTCTGTCCAACCAAATGCTTTGATCTTGATCCCTAACTTCTATTTTGGGGAGGATATCAATCCAGGCCTGGGCTCACTGAAAAATTCCACTTCTATGGAAAGCCCTAATTTTCGGTAGCAGTGTCGGGTCCAAAACTGAAAAACCTCAGAATTGGATTTTGATTCGACAGAAAGATGTGCCCTAAGGAGGAGAGTTAATCCAACCTTCTTTTGCTGAAAATATGTGGAGGAAGATCCACAAAGTAGGAAACCATAGTTTTTGCAGCTGCACAGTGTCTTCTTCTCAGGTTAGCTCTGATAACATGTTAGATTTTTAACATTAAGCTAGCATTGTTAAGATCTTTAACTCAAAGAATAACAAGCACAACAATAAAACACAAGAAACAATGAACACAGTGTTTTTCCTCGGGGAAACCATAAATGGAGAAAACCCTACAACTTCCTCTGAGATAGAATCAACACCAAAAGTAAAACCCCAAAACAGTAAGATGATCTCCTGATAGCAGCAACCTCTTTCTTCCTATCCCGAGTGTCTTCTTCTTCCTCAGTTATGTGCTACAACTGAGTGTAAGTGAGTGTGTGATAAATGGAGAGGCTAGCTCTCTATTTTTACTAATTCCTGACTTGACTAAACCCAACTAGGGCCGAATTCACTAGGTGAGTCTAATAACCCTAGTGACCCAGAACTGCGAGGACTTTGACCCTTGAACAATAGGAGGGTTACCCACAATGACTTGACATGACTTGTTTACATTATAGATCCTCCCGATCGGAACATCGGGGCATGACATGACTCAATTACATTACAGACACATCCCAGAATAAACATTGGGGTACACGACATAAGATACATAAGTGAATACATTCCAAAGTTATAATTACACCAACAAAAAATTCCTTAGCCCTTTCCTCATAGTATTGTTCAGACAAAAATTTCTTTTTGAAATATTTCTTAAAGGTACTCCAATTTATGTTTTTCTCCATTATACCTTTTACTCTTTTTAAGTCTTGCCACCATATATTTGCTTTTCCCATAAGATTATAAATATCCATCTTGGACTTCAGTTGATTAGAGTAGTTATAAATTTGGAAGTATTTCTTCATCCCAGACAGCCAGGATTCTGCTTCTTTCACCTTCTCAGTTTCTCCATTAAAGGTTGGCGGCTTGATTTTCTTGAACTCCCCAAAGATTTCTTCATAAGGTTTAAATTTTCTCTTCCTAGTATGGTGGTTATCTTCACTACTGTCACTAGTTGTAACGAACATAAAATATATAAATATTAAAAATAATATTAATAGATAATTATTAATTAATAATTAATAATTATCAAAGAGTCATGACTGTAGATTGGAAAGTCACGAATAGACATATATAAGTCCAACCATTGTAAATATATCATATCAATTCATATCATCAATTTATATATTATTATGGCTTATCTCATTTACCAAGTTTTCTGGTAATATTATTTCTACAAGCGAATAAATATTCGCTTTAGTGGTATCAGAGCTTTCGTTGCTCGATCTGACCTGTGGTCAACAAACTCAGACCTTGTCTGAAAAAAATACAGGGTTTCCCTGAGTTATAGGTCCTTGACCTTTTTCCTACCCTTAAAATTTATATATATTATAAAAAAAAAAGAAAAAAAAAATTATTCGCTTCAGTGGTATCGCGATCCAAACCTCCCATCGCAACACTCACCAGCACACAATACCTCCACCCTGCCCTCGTAGTCCCTAACCACGCCATCATCTTCACGCGCAGGCCCTGCATAGGCCGCACTTCAGGCCATTTCCTTCACGCAGTTTTCTCCCTCCCGTGCTCCATTCCATCAGCTGCCCAATCTGCTCCACCACCACAATCCCCACGTGCTGCTCCTCAACCCCCATCCGCTTTTCCTCTCTACCCGCATACCCATCTTCTCTGCTTCTACCATCCACCCCCTCACCTGTATCCTATTCTCCCTCTGCGCACCACCCCATTCTGCTCCCCTGCCATCTCTCCACCTCCTGACAAATTTCCTGCTCTATGCTCCCTCTGCACTCCTCCTTTTCTACTCCCCATGCGCTAGCCTACTCCACCATCCCCCGCCACTCCCTGCTACTCCATCTCCACGCGCAAGGCCCTCCACGCTCGCCGTCGTTGGCCTTCAATTCCACGACCTACAACCGAAAACAAAAAGCAAACAATACAATATATTATAAATTATACTATAATATATTATTCCAATATATTGTAATATAATATATTTAAAAAAATCAAATATTATAATTATTATAATATTTGTTTAAAAAAAACAAAACTATATACTTATATAGTTATAAGAAAAAAACAATAATAATATTAATTAAATAATTAATATTTATTATTTAAAAACAAAAACAAAAAAAGACAGTATCCAAAACATATAAAAGGAAGATCTTTTATCATCGAAGAAGTGAAATAAAAGAAGACAAGAAATCAATACTATATATTGTCGTAAAAGCCAAAATCAAGAAGGACTCATCAAGAAATTGATAGCCATCTATCATCAAGAAGTTAGAGGCCATGGAAGCCGGTTTGCGACTACAAATAGAGAAACTAGAAGCCAAGTTAAAGCATTATCGAAGAGAGAATGAAGAATTACAAGACACAAATACGAAATCGGAAATGTTGATTAAATTACATCATATGCAAAAAGAGCGCAAGGAACAAATAATTTCCGACCAGAACAATCATATAGGAAAATTGTATGCCCAAATTAAGAAATTAAAAGATGAAAGTGATTTCAATCAGAGACTAACAAATCAAGATATAAAGAAAGAAATAAGTGATTACGAAGTAGAAACAATCCGCTTGAACGAAATCGTTAACAACAAGGATGAAGAACTGACGCACATACGACATAAATTAACAGAGCAAGAATCAGTGGTCGACCAGTATCGACAACAGATAAAAGTTCTTCAACAACAAAATAACGACTCTAAAAAAGAACACAAGCTAGAGATCGCAAAGAGTAATAAAATAATATCCAACAATTCTGAAGAAATTTTCAGATTAAGAAATCACAACAAAACCCTGATTACAAAAATAAAAAAATTGAAAAACAAAAGCAAGAGGGAACAATCTGGTGAAGACCTCGAAGGAAAATCACTAGAAAAGCAAGAAGAAAACCAGTGTGTAAATAATAGTAATCAAGAACCACATAACCAAATCAAGGAGATAGAAATTAAAAAAAAAGTCGCAAGAGGAAGGAATCGAAAAGATTCGGAATCGTAACAATCTACTAGATAACCAAGAAGCACAAATTGAGGAAGTGAAGAAAGTCTTCGTCGCAATACAAAAGAAAGAAGAACAAACAACACCTACACGTTACAGACATCCTAATTATAATCATCATTTTGACCAACGACAAGTTCAAAATGAATATTCACAGAAGACTTATGTGGACATGCGAAAATATCGACATAACAAGAAACACTTGAGACGAGTTGTCCCACAAAAATATCTCAGAGCTACGATAAAAATAGATCTGGGATGGACCACAGCAGATACGATGCAACAATTCTCCTGGGGAATCCGTAATTCGTATCGACTCATCTCCTCAAATGTCGCAAATACAAAATGGAAAGAATTTCGAGATGACAGATTAAAATAAATCAGACATTAATGTCAAATACATCTTTGAGGACAAAGATTCCCTTAAGGGGAAGGCAATGTAATGAACATAAAATATATAAATATTAAAAATAATATTAATAGATAATTATTAATTAATAATTAATAATTATCAAAGAGTCATGACTGTAGATTGGAAAGTCACGAATAGACATATATAAGTCCAACCATTGTAAATGTATCATATCAATTCATATCATCAATTTATATATTATTATGGCTTATCTCATTTACCAAGTTTTCTGGTAATATTATTTCTACAAGCGAATAAATATTCGCTTCACTAGTATAATGAAAGTTTTGTTTATGTAAATCACCATATACTTCAGAAGATGAGCTACTTTCGTTTTTAACTTGTTTAGTCCTTTTATATTTATGCTGATAACCTATATCTTCATACTCAGTTTTTTACCTTTTCCCTCAGTATGAAATCTTTCTATTAAAATCTGATTTAGCTCCTCTTGAGCTCTCAGAATCCTCTCATTTTCTTTCTTAACCGATTCCATCTCTGTTTTTAATAACCCAAAAATTCATAAAAAATTAAACTTTTTCAAGAGACATAAAATGTCTAAAGTCACAACTAAGTACCTACTAATGGTTAGCGGAAAATGAAACAGTTATAAAAGAACAAGGGGTTGCTTCTTTATAAAAACCTGTAAACTAAAGGTGTAATCTTAAAAACTTGTGTTAGTGTTGTTAATGACTTTGCAGTTGTAAATCTTTCAAAAGTATAAAGGAACTTGTATTTGTTGCTGCTAGATATACTGATATTTTTCTTTTGTCAAGTAGGGAAAGAATTCTTGTGTGTGATTGGGGCTTACTTAGCTTTACGCTAACACAAATGGACTGCTGGTTCCTTACAGGTTTAGCAGGTAAGCGTATGATCTAGTAGGGTGTTATTTAAATTCAAGTCAAGAAGCCACTTCTCTAGCATGATTAAGATGTTAGTCTTAGAAAAATGTTTTAATATGCTGCTTGCCTTCAAGGAGGTAATGTTAATCTTTTTATGTCATTACAACTCCACAGTTTTTATTTATAACTAACTCTATAATGACGTTTACCAACTACATAAACACGGGTTAAAACATTGCAAGACAAGTAATATCCAATGTTCCTCCAATCGACTGAATATTATAATTTAAAATTCTAAAGAACACTTTTATTTTTGTTTACCGTAATGGTTATTTATAATTTCCTTATAGAGAATATAGCTCACAAATTGGGCTTAAATCACTCCATACTATTTGGTGTTTCTCACAGCTACCTTCCTTTCAGGACTCTATAAACATCCTTCTCTCAATGAATGATTAAGTTACTTATTTATGATTTTAATTATAAATTCATCATTAAGTTGTTAGAATTTTAATGGGATTTCTTTATCGTTTTTGGTCTTCAGTTAACTGACCACTCCTTAAAAATATAACTCAAGGCTAAGTTCCAAGAGTCCATGGCTCTTCTTCTTACTATGGTTATAAGTTACACATGTTATTCTTACTATTTCCATCAACCCTAGCTAAAAACATAAGTATCTAAATTTGATTTATTATCAAAGGAATCTCTAGAATAAACAAAAAGTATTCATGTTATAACCTATAGTCGATCCCTTAAGTATTGATACACCATGGTTTATCATAAAATGCATAGTTTATAATGATCGTTGGTTTGATTGGAAATCATTTTGTTGCAGCGCTGACTATGGAACTCTACCCACACTAAAGAAAAATATTTTGAAGGACACGTGGGATGGTTTTATCTACATAAGGGTTGAATTATAACTCCACAACCCTACTCATTTGTTTTGTAGAGCGAGGGTTCCTCCGTCTTGTTGGCCGAGCTAAGAGCTCGCGGCCATTGGAGACCTGCAACCACCTTCAAGTTTGATAGCTTGCTTCCATATTCAAACGCTGTGACTGTCTTGAGAGGGGTCATGAGTGGTTTTTTGTCTTTAAAGGTTGAAGTAGTTTATAGCGAGTGTAGATAATGGTTTTTCTTCAGGAATTGAGGACTATGTTTGTCTTGAGCCTGCAAACTAATTGACAGAGCTCGAGCAAGAGTACTTCTTCATTCGATTGAGTTGATTTTCTTGTTTTCCTTTGTAGTGGTGACTCAGTGTCTTCTTGTCTTCTGGCACGGTGCCAACATGATCTAAGGTGGTCATTTTACCTCAACTTCATCCCGAAACTTAAGAGGTAAATACTTACACTTGTTTCGTTTTTAGGTTAGTTCTTATAAAAAGGGTTTTACAAATTTTAAGAAAGGTTTGTAATGATAATATGGTTTGTAAACTTGCAGGTCCTTCTCCCGGCTCTGTAGGTGGAAACGAGCTTACTCCTTCAACGTTACACTTGAGCATTCATTTTGTAAGCCTCGGTTGCAAAGGAGGGTTTCTTCCTACAATTTGTTGTGGTGGTTGGAAGTCAGGTTCTTTGTGGTTGAAAAAGGCAAGGCCTCGGTTTACCTACTAGCTTGTTGTTTCTTGCTTGCTTGTTTCTGTATGAGTTTCAAAACCCTTAGAGGGTATTTTTATGCAGGGAGGATGAAGGCTATAGTAGCCGTCATAAAATAGTTTTAAGTCTAATCCTTTACAACTTGAACAATGTAAAATTATTTTAATTCTTTTGATAGAGCTCAGCTCTAAGCCCTACGAGGCTTTCGACCTCTATCTGGTTAATTTTTAGTTTAAAAAAAATAGATTTTAAAGGAAGAGGAGGACTGTTAACTAGTCGATACATGTAACCTGATAAGGGTTTTTACCCGACATTAATGAGTTGTTACTGTTCGATATATATTATTTTGTTTTAGCTAAGATTTGGATGGGCCTGAGTCTTAACCTGTAATTATAAAGGCAATAAGCCATTTCTTCCTATTTGATTTTGTTTTTAATAAATGGTTATAGTATTGTTTTAATTATTATCATGCAATTAAAAGGATTTACAGTGCAATGTATTTATGGAAATTTTTACAGTGTTAATAGTACTATTATTACTCTGTTTGGCTCATAAGGGCTAATTTTTAAGTATATCCTATAGTTTGGTGAAAGAATAAATTTTACATGGAAAATTCTTAGCTCTGTTTTATTATTTTTCCTTCAATGATTTTTACAGCTATTATAATTCTTATAAAGGAAGATTTAGGATAAATACTGCAAGCTTGAGAATAGGATTAAGTTTATCTTTCAATAACCTAGGTAGTTTCCTTGAGGTTACAGTAGAAACTTCTGTTTTAATACCGAGACAAATATTGCCTGGGAATAAATTAATATGAGAATTTATTCAAATCTCTCTAAATCTAAACCCTAAGTGATAGTCTGTTTATTATACCTATGTTTATTTGTTAAACTGTATCTATTGTGTTTATAAAGAATGGTAGTATTAAAATAGTTCTATATGTAGTATGATTACTAAATATATTTATATACCTATGTTCAGTTCTTGTCTGAAGTAAATACATTCAATAGATAAAGTGTTTATTGTTTCTTTACAGAATAAAATCATAAGCAAACTATAGCATAATTTAGTTACATTTTTCATTCAAGGTTAAATAAGAATCATCATATCTACCTAAACACCAAGCTGTACTAAAGTACTGCCTAAGCCAGGCGTGGAAAAATACAGTATGGAAATCTATTTCTATTTATTTCTCATTTAGCATATTTATTCCTATTTCTAACATAATCTGTCAATTACTAAGTCCATCAATACACAATTACTCTTTTCTTCATAAACCCTAATAAAATACTAACATGCCTGTACTTGAAAACTAGTAAACATTTTACTGAAGACAATAAATAAATATAATAACATGAAACAAATAGAACCTATCAATGATGAGGTAACAACAGCTTAAGGAGCCTATTCCTCCTAACCAAATCCTGGAGAAATCTTAGACTGCACTTCCTCAGGACCCCCGATCCTGTTTCCTGGTCCTCCTAGTAGAGTACTAGGTGAAGGATATGTCCTTAAGACCTTATTTCACCTGATTGGTCAAATTACCTCAGTAATCCAAATCTGCTCACAGCAGTAAGAACTTCAGCCTAATAGCTGCAATAAGTTCAGTCTCAGCAGTTAACCCTCAAACTCACTTCAGTAATCCCCTCCATCGAATTTCTCATGAGCAATTTATTCACCCTGAATGATCACTTCTCAGAATGAGCAGCCTCAGCTATCTTCAATGGGAAATTTTATAGAAATTCCTAGGTCTTCTGGGTCAGTTTTCACTTAATGAGCCACCTGCTCCAATTCCACTTTCTTGGGGAATCATGACCACAAATAGATGGAATTTGCCACCTGCAACAGTTGGAAGTAGTTTGAGGATGCTTCCACTTGTCAATGTAGTCTCCACCCAGTCTCCTCCACCAAGTGACCAATTAACACTCTTTTAATAGCTTCCCTAAGCTGTTGTCTCGTCATTTATTTATTTATAATTAAAATATTCTGAATTACATTAATTATTCTTTACCCCACTTGGTCATCAATTACAAACTTATCATAAAATATAACACAATGTTCCTTAAATAACATTAAATTGTTTTCGCAAATTGGGGCATGTGACATCTTTAATCTAGAATTAAAAGATTCAGGAAATAACATCTAGATTACTTTTGCAAAAAGTTAAATCCTTAATTACCAAACCATCTAAAGATCCATCTCAACTATCTTAATTCAACTTATCATTAGAAATTCAAAGTACAGGAATTAAGTTCTGCAATTATAAATGTGAAGAAATAAACTGCAAGGATCCAAAGAAAACAGTGATTGAAAGAACTAGGGATGAACAGGGTTGTCACAACTATCACACAGTTGCATAAGAGAAAGTTAACCTACATAGTCGACTGTCACACCAAACCACTGCAGTTTACAGGGGATGCAATTGCTAATCATTCAAATGAATACACGACAAATCGATGACTGTTGCAGCTTACTGTAAATAAAGGAATTTAACACAAAATCCTAACCACACAACAAAATAAATAAAATACCTAATTAACTCAGCAATCCCTGTGGGAAGGCGAGCCCAACCTTCACATAGAGATGCTGGAAGTAACACATGTTAGAACACCGATATATGAAGAATCAAACTCGTATTAAAATGGCAGATGAGAAGACAACCTCAGTCACAGCTGATACATTAAATTTGATTAATTTTTCAACCCTTGGCTCGGAATAGTTCCCAGTATTTATACAATTTCAATCATAACATCTTCCCACTATTATCGGGCAGCCATGAAGATCTCTGATCTTTAGACAACCCCAATTACAATAAGTTGTTACAATCGTGGCAAGATGAAAGCAGAAAATATAGGAAGGTTGTTACTCGAGCCATAAATGACGATCATGATCAATTGAGAAGATACTTCATGGTTTGAAGGTATTTTTGAGTAGTGGCGCACTGTTGCCTCCAAATCTGTTGCAGCCTATTACAGCTACCTTTGTACAGCTTGTGTGGAATAGTATCATTGGACCGCGTTCTTTGGGCAACGATGGAATGGATGGTGATCATCTCAGCAATGAATGTTCATCCCTCTCTTGGCATGTTCATCCCACTACACCTGTATCCTTTACATCTTGAATTATCTTTATAAAACCACCATATGTTAGCATAATTTAAGATGTAAAGCCCTAATTACAACAATCCTAAGCATTGATAAAATTAGACAATGATTAACCATACCTGTATGAATTGAGGTACCGAGTGAAGGAAAAACATCTGTTTAGTGTACATAATAGAGTAGGATGAGGAAAAAAGAGGTAGGTAAAGGTGGTCAAAAAGGGGTCATTTCTAGGCCCAATATCTCCCCCAACTGTCCCGTTGCATGTCCCCATGCAACAACCTCCATTAGTATAAATTTGAATCTAGAATTGTACTTCATTCATGGAGAGAATAAAAGTTATATGGAAATTTAGGCATTCCCTGTTTTTCCAAGAATCCCTTATGGACAACCCAATATCTCCAACACCTTTGCTCTTCTGCCCTTGTTAATGAGAAGTGTTCCCTATATGGTTTTGTTGGCCACCAGATGAGAGGAAATTTGAATTTGAGTCCCAGTCAATTAACTCCACATTCCTTCATGCGTCCAACATATCCCTCAACCCTGGAAACTGCATGTTGAAAATTCCTGTAATAGTAGGGATCTCTATTTCTCAGGGTTGAAGAGGAAACTTGCCATCTGTGATGGCTACCTTCCAAAGCCAATTGTTTATGCTTGGAAATATGGCTGACACAAGTAGAAATAAACTTTTCTTGAAGTTCCATTATCTGCTGAGTTTGGATGGGACATGATAGTACATTCTGATGACGAGCAAGGAGAAGACGAGGGTTTTGAGGTTCGTTTCGAATCCAAAGGTTAGAGTTGGACTCATTATGAGAGAAAGTTTGGAAGGATATTTCCCACTAAACATGATTGCTAACAAAGGAGGCAAAATCCCTCAGCTAAACATCACCTGAGAAAGGGATAGGATTTGAATGGCGGTCCAAGGGACAAGCCAACTCATGCAAATAAATCTCACATAGCAAATTCTGCTCCTCAAAGTCACTTTCCAGAAATGTTTCTAAGAATTTAGCTGAGGTCGCTATTTCATATGGTCTCCCTTCTTTTATAGCCCTCAGTTTAAACCAAATGAACTGATCAAATAAAAACACAAGGTAAGAGGAGGATGGTACTCTGGTACCCAACAATTCTTGAGAAATTGTATTCAGTTGATATTTTTCCACCTGCATGGATTTGAACTTTTTCAGCTCCTTTAGCTCCTTTTGTAACTCTTCCCCACGGAGTTTCTGGGACATGAGTTCTTCTTCCCACTTTTCCTTCAATCCCCTGATGGTCTTCCTATGTTCATCAAGGGAAACCAACCCTTCTTGATACCTCTCCACCTGACTCCTCCACTTCCTCACTTCTATTCTCGGGATTGAGAGTTATTTTGTCAGCTTCTGGGTTTATTCATCTTTAGCATGTTCTTCATTATCAGAATCCAAATTGGCAAAATTTTAAGGAATTTGAGTCCATACCTTATCACATGATGTTCCAATTTGAACATCTTGTATTGCCTGCCTGGATACTTCTGAAATCACTTATGGGGGTGCTGGTTCTTGTGTAACAACATCCCTTCCTTGAATTTATTCTGTAGCAACTTCAACCATAGGTGCCTCTGAAACAACTTTTTGGGATGTTGGTTCTTGTGTAACAACATCCTCTCCTTGGAGTTCTCCTATAACAACCTTAGCAACTGATTGTGAAGGTGTTGGTTCTTGTGTGACAACTTCTTCCTTAATTTTGATCTCCCCATCTACTTGATTGTCAACTGCAGCTTTGACAAGGGGGATGCAAGGCTATTGGTTCTTGTGTAACAGAGCCCTTCCCCTCTATTTCTTCATGCTGCCAGGGTTGTAGAGTTGCTTCCACGTCATCTACAATATGGAACTGTTCTTTGAGGATTTCAGTGTCCCTCGAGGATTGCGATTGCATTTGTTCATCCTCTCCTAAATCCAAATCAGGAATTATGTCCATTTCAGGATTGATTTCTTGTTGCTGCTTGAGAATCTCCACATAAATTTATAGGTATGTTGGTTCTTGTGTAACAACATCCTGGTTAACTTCCTCATTTTCCTGCTGTTGGGGTTCCATTTCTATTAACTCTGTGTCCTGAGACAGTTCAGGAGTCACAGTGTAGACTTCTTTGTTAAATTCGAGAATATTTTGAATCTCTAGTTCATCTTCCCCCATTTGGGTGGCAACTTCAATGAGAATATTTAGGGATGTTGGTTCTTATGTATCAGCACCATGTTCAACTTCATCATCATTATGCTGCTGAGGTTCCATCTCTATTAGTTCTATGCCCTGAGACGGTTCAGGAGTCACGACACAGACTTCTTCAATAAAATCAGGAATAATTTCAGCCTCTAGTTCATCTGTCCCAATTTGGGTGGCAACTTCAAAAGGAATATTCGGAAATGCTGGTTCTTGTGTATCAGTACCCTGTTTATCTGCTACTTCCCTTAGTTGGAGTTGCTCTTGGGGAGCTTCACCATCCTTCCAATCAAATTGTCCTTCTTCTATTGGTTGTGACTGTAATTGTTCATTTTCCCCCTTTTATGTACCAGGGATCATTTCTGCATCTCTTGCTTCTATCTTTGGTGCTTCATGTCCATGTTCTTCCACAGCTGCAGGTACGAGTTGTTGTGTCACAAAGGCATGAACTATGACTTTGTAGCCTGAATGGTTAAATATTTCTTCACACATAAGGCAGACCACTCTTTCTTCCTCCTCACCATCCTCAGCAGGAGGTGATCCTTCTAATCGGTCTGCAGCTTCAACCAGTGTGTGCAACTTCCTTTCCACCTGCTTCTTGCATGCTTCCTTCCAATTTTATAGTTCTTTTTGAAGTGATTTCACTTCCTCTATTAATAGTACAGTTTCATACAAAAGTCCCTCAATTTGAGGTTCTTCTGCAGACGGTTCCTATGGGGCATCATTTGCTTTGGGTCTCAGAATGGAGAATTCGATCTGTGCTTCTAGGGTTTCCCATCCTTCTCGTGCTGCTTCAGCTGCTGTAACTAACCTGGTTCTTTTTCTTCTTATTGGTGGTGATGCCTATATCTCTTCTTTTGATCTCCTCCTTTTCCTCCATGGTGCGGGAATCTCCATATTTGCAATTGATGTGGAAGGGATATCCTCAGTCTCAGTGTTTTCGTGTTCTTCTTCAATCAGAGTTCCCCCCCATTTAGAGGAATATTCAATGGTCAAAACCTCTATGTTTCCTTCTGTTATCATGGCTCTAACATCCTTAGCTTTAGTTGTTATAGCATCTAATGTTGCTCCAGCTTCAGCCTCTACTGTAAGAGCTTCCAT
>LPNX010792098.1:43033-55984 GCA_001517045.1 Pseudotsuga menziesii | reverse complement strand
GTTCCAGTCGTGGGCGGCAACATTAATATTTTAGATGATCCACAGTATGTATATGTTTTTAGTTATTTTTGCAATTGAATTTTCAGTAGAATATTTTATAATACAAGATTCTGCACAGATCTTATAGACGTCATAATTATTGATATCAAAATTTGTCAAACTGTTGTGCCCCCTAATTTTAATTGTAGCAATATTATAGGCTACAGCTGCCTCTTCCTCTGTATCTATCAAAACCAATACACAATGCTCAATTCCTGGAACATTTCTATACTAGTATCCAAGATGAGGATATCTTCGGACAGCATTAATAGATTTAATTAAAATATAAAACACTTACCGAAACTCCCCAAATACATTTCCTTGATGCCAGCAACTCTTCCTATGTGCGCTTGCCATATTCCTTTTGGTCTTCATCAACATAATTATTAGATATTACCGAAATCCTAAAAATAATATTATAACATACTATTGAAAACCTAAATCCTAAAAATAATATTATAACATCTTAATTAAAAAACAATATTTATTTATTAGTGTACTTTATATGGCGAATTCAATGGTGATAATTCACATTTTATCAGTCGCCTATTTAATCCACAACTTCTACAAACACTCTTCCTCCTTAGTATTCGTCTGCCTCTGGCATCCAATCGCTCAAGAGTCAACTTTATTCTCGCATCAACCAATCTGCTTGGTCCTAGATCCACGCTCAAGAGTCCAATCTGATTGTATTGGTAGCAGATGGTCCAATCCGCTCTTTAGCGTGGTGATCAGCTTTTCAAGGCACGCCCATATTTTGTGCAATACATTTTATTTTATTACAGATGGCGCGGTCATATCTGTAATTTGGTTGCTACATATTGGCTTTTAGATCTGTAATTTATTTTGTTGATGGCATGCACTGATTAATAGTTATTTTTCAAAATTTATGTGAGTGCAGCTTCTTTTACTATATGTACATGAAATTGTGATTCTATTGGGGGAGCAGATGGTGCAATGCAATGCATTTTATTTTTATTTTGAATATGGTGGTCGTTACAGTTACTTTAAGATTTATCCTTTTTCCCAGGTTTTATTTTCTTTTGGTTTTCTGACCATCATCATCTTATAGTAATTTTAGGGTTTATCTATTTCTGTTACAGGCTTTGTTGAGATCGCTGGATGATCGCATATAAGACTCAAATTCTTTAATTGAATTTTGAAATTCTTCTGCTAGGTTTACTGGAGAATACTGTGTTGTTTTTTCCCTTGTTTCCTTATCTTGGCTTCAGGCTCGGCATAGCCTAAAATCGTATTGTAGAGAAGTCGGTTCTGGCGTTGAGTGCACTTATACCGTGCAACTCTACCTGTTAAACTGTTCATCCACACAAATGGGTAAACCGAGCATTCATTTATGTTTCGAGCTTCGTTACTTCCATTGAGATCACAACCTCTATGCTCTTCACAAAGTGTTGAAAGGCGAGGATCCTTTATACAATATGGAGATAAAGGTTGCCATAAATAGCCAAATAACAACCTAATCATGAGAGCGTTGGCTCTGTCATCATCATGCCCATCTCAATATGCAATATGGAAAAGCACTGCAATATGTAGCAATCTACAACAAAATGGAAAAAATGGATGCCAAAGATGCTCATAACAGAGAAGAAGTGCTCCTTCAGTCTTCTTCACTCACAACTCCTTCAAACCAAGCTCCACGCGTAGGTAACGATTCATACAGAGAGCAATAACGCATTCAACGATTCAAAATTCAGTGCAGGAAGAAGGAGAGGAAACACATATTAGGGTTAGGGCCTTCGGCCATGTAGAACACACAGAGAGGATAGACTGGTAAAAAAATAGCCCCGATAGGGAATAGTAGCATACTGAGCACGACAAAGAATCCATAGGTCTAAAAAGAGCGCACAAAATTTTCAGCAAGGCTTTGAGGCCAACGGGCAGAATGGAGAGTAACATCTAAAGAGAAGAATTAATCCACCCACTTGGATTAATCTGACTTTTAACGTAGAGAGCGTTCTGCAGTCTTGCCTTAAGCTCATTCTCAATGATGCTAGGTAACGATTGTGAATTTTCAATGCTTCATTTCTTTATACTTGTTTGGTTTCTATTAAAGCTTTAATTGATATTCTTCGACTCAGACGCAGAGCTGATGTTGAGAACACCTCGCAGATCATATGGGAAGAGGTCCTTGCTATCAATTGTACACAAACATATATATATATATATATATATATATACACCTAAGATTTTATATATATATATATACACCTAGTTTAATCTTTAAGCCAACATTGTGGTAGCTTCAAATATATATTTATTATGAGCCGACATTGTGGGAGATTTAAATATATATTTATCATGAGCCAACATTGTGCTGACATTGTGCCACGTGTCACTTCCACGTTGAGCATGGAATTACACTTCTACCTCATACCGGGCTGTAGAATGTGCCTCTCGGCGCAATAAATTGATTTCCATTTGCGTGGCTAATAGAAATAGAATCATTTATTCTCCTTCACAATTCTTTAAGCTGCGAATATTTGTCGTCAAGTGACAGGAATTGATCGAATCTCTCAGCGTGGTAAACGGACTTTGGTTGTCAAATACGCAAATCACGATAATCTCTCATACAATATGAAATTGAATTTGGTTTTTGTTTTTTCTTATATCATTAGTGAAGTAGTAAGAGAAAAAAACATAATTGCGATCACAAATCTTAAAAGGGAAAGGGTACAGTAACATGGAATTGGGTTTATGCCTTTATACTCCTCACCAAATGATATGGGTGCATGATATGGGTGTATGCATCGTGGGTGTATGCATCACATTCTAATATAAAGTGACTTTTATCTTCAACACTAGTCTATCACTATAGACGATATTTATCTTTTCCACCCATGATGTTTTAGGAGTTGTTCAGTGCCTGGTTTCACTCTTAAGCTCATGGGAGTTCGTTCTTGACTATATTAATTTTCTTTTTCAAACTAGTTAAGATAGAGAGATACTTTCGATCCTCCAATTATGATCAATGATCTCCTTGTTGGTATTTCAAACACATGTAGACTATTATGAATTGTAAGCTAACGTAAAAATCATTAATCACCCATCTATTCTTAGTTATATCTAGGCTTCTCCATTGCTATAAATTGAAGCATTCTTATGTACATTGACAATTCAAGTTAATAGAATTTTGTTCTATTATTATGGCTATCAACTTTATCCAAGTTTATCACATATCTCTTGCTGGTATGAGAGCCATCTATGCAAATCTCTTCTCATTTTTCTTTTGTCATTCTCAAATCTCTTCTCATTTTTCTTTTGTCATTCTCTCTTGTACAGATCTTGGATATTTTGGTTTTGTAGACTTGTACGGATCTTGGATATTTTGTTTTGCAGGGCCTCGCCCATACACATCATGCTCTAGAAATCCAATGTATTTGTAGTTGTGACACTGTGGATCTTGGATTCATTGTATTTATTGAGCCGGATCGCATTCTTCTGGATCTTTATTTGTGACTCTAGTAGCTACTACTTAAATGGAATTGCGAAACTATGGAAAACGAGGCTTTGAGTGTGGCCTCCCACACTACATGGATTTTGCTAGATTTGGCTCATATATGTCCCTCCCCTTTGACCCACTTCTAGTTCTTATGTAAATGGATTCCAAGGTATGTGGTAAAGATCAAGCTCGGGAGATTTCATTTTCATGCATATTGTTTTTTTATGGGATCTGTTTACAAATGCATATTTCTCCATAAGATTCGATTATTGATTGATCTCCAAGTGATTTTTGTTAAGAATTGTAATTTCAACGGACCATTATTAATACCGCATTAATTAGTTAGTTAGTTGACTAGTTGAATTGGTCACATTAACTAGAATTAGTGGCTCATAGTATTTGATGACCCATGGTATTTACCCATGGTTTTGCTGTTATGTAATCTTATAAATACATTTTATTAATATTGAGAAGGCATTACAATGCCCACTTATGTGTTCCGTCTATTATCTACTATCTTATTTTCCTTAACATGGTATCAGAGCCCATGGCTTGATCCATTCTTTATTTTCTTGCGTAAGCCTTTTTCACATAGTGGAAAGCACACACACAAGGAGGTTTCCATTGAAGCGAACACACTGAGGAGTAATCGGGTGTATTTTTTATTCTTTTTATTTTCTTTATTTTTATCTCTTTGGTAAGCCATTTCAAAAAGTGGAAAGCACACACACAAGCATAAATCCAATCTTATTGGAGGTTGTGATCTAGAAAAGAAGATCAATTCTTGAAGATGGTGTTACTAGAAGCACTACCAAAAGAATATGAAGATGTAAGGAATATACTAACACCAGAAGGTTTATGGCAAACCTTCAATGGAGATGAGTATGATGCATGGGAAATCAAAGTAATTAATCTGTTAAAATTACAAGATTTGTGGCACTTCATCGTTGAAGAGAATCCCATTGATCCAGAAAAGTTTAATGCTTTGACAGAGATCGAAAAAGAAAGAAGGCAAGTTGTTGTCTTATGTCTCATATAAGACAGTATAGACTGTTCCCTATTTCATTACATTGTAGAAGTCGATACTCCAAAGAGAGCATGGTATACACTGAAAGAAGTATTTAGTGAGGAACCAACAATAGAGGAAGATAACTTTGCAAGTCAAGAAAAGCACCAGGAATTACATAGTGAATTGGAAGACAATCAATATGAATGTGTCTATGAGGTAGCTATTGATCATGTAATCCCAACAAAGATTGTTGATCTTGTTGTGTTTGGTGATGACAATGAAAATAAACCTATTAATGGAGTAGTACTCAATTATTGGACTGATAGTCTCTCAGAGCAAGAGACAGTTGATAGCAGCAGAGAAGCTACAACAGTTGCTGATAATGTGAAACAACCACTTGACAGCAGCATAAAAGAAACCGCAACATGCATTCCACCCCAAAACTAGAAAAACAGAAGTTTGAGGGATATCTATGAGCAAAATCCTCTTAGTGATGAGCACCTACAGTATGTTTTGTTTTCTTCTCAACCCACAAATTTTGAAGAAACAATGAAGGATGCACAGTGTGTACAAGCAAATGAAGAATTCAATAATGAAGTAGCTTCCATTGATGAGAAACACCAAGATGTGAATGCTCTCCAAGAAAAGCTGAAATATAATCATATGTTTTTCGACAAAAATTTTCAGTGCGGAGGTAAAGATGACAACAAAAAAAATCACGTTGAAACAAAAGAAAAAGACTTGCACTATGTTCTAGAAGCTACAGAAGACATTGAAGAACAACTACTTAGCATTAATATACAGAAGACAAAGAAGAAGAAGTCCAAGTTCACTTCAAGGAAAAAAGTAAAGTTGAAGTTTTTGAGTGAAAGGTAAGCCTAGTTGACACATGGACCAGCAAGCATTTTTTTGCACTGATAGTGCTGAAAGTATTGTCCTAGTTGAGTTTAAGGGGATGTGTCAAGAATTGTAATCTCAATGAACAACTATCAATACTGCATTAATTAGTTAGTTAGTTGACTAGTTGAATTGGTCACATTACCTAGAATCAGTGTCCCATAGTATTTGATGACCAATGGTATTTACTCATGGTTTTGCTGTTATGTAATCCTATAAAAAAATCTCCTTGATATTGAGAAGGAGATCACTACGCACATAGTGCTTCTATATTCTATCATGTTTTCTTTAACAATCTTCCAGAGCCTAGGCATGGGAAATGACTTGTCTCTCTCCTCTACTTTCTTTAATCGTTGTTTGTGTGAATTATTAAAATTCGGTGGAGATGGACTTGTGAAGGATTTGTAGAGAAATCTGGCCACTTCCTTTATTGATCGATATCTCCATCACTCTTCTATTCTTCCCTCAGATTGTGGCAACAATCAATGTGATCTATAACTTGCAAACTATATGATTGTTAAAGCATTTTAGTGTGGAAATTATTTGTTTTTCATAAAAAATCTGTTGAAGTGGCAGATTATGGTGTCCCATTTATTGTGATCTCATTGAAATGCCTTTTTTTGGCTTATTGTCTCTTCTACACATCTAATGTTAGAGGAGTTTATTTGTGCTTTGGTCTTTTGTGAATAAGACCATGGATCTATTCCCTTGACCACCATAATTTGCAAGCTTATTGGCAAGTTCTCCATTGGTGTTGGAGGTCAAGCCATTTCTTGTGAAGGGTGATGATTCGTTGGAAACTAACTTTTATGCATATTTTCATCCTTTACTTTGAGTAATGATCTTTTTCATAATCACCATATTATGCAAATGTTTTTATTATGGAGGCATCTTTGGCATAAGTGTTCTTTTTTCTAGATTATTATAATGAGGTTATTGGCTACCTTTTTCCATAAATTTCAATGGTTTTTCCATTTCTCCATTTCTCATTCTATTTGAGGTGTTGCAACAATCTATCTTCTCTCTTTCCATTGAGTGATTGCACACCACATTGATTTTCTCATAATCTCAATGAATTTATATTGATTCCTCTATTGTAAATGGGTGTTAAATGGCCTTGTTTGTTGGAACCCATATTGAGTATTGCTTCCGATGGTGGTATTTTAAGAAGGTAACTAGGCATTTTTCTCCTTGTATTTCATTTTTTTCATTGTCTTGGAGCTCTCTACTATGGATTGTTTCTTGGTTAGGTTGTTTTGCATCTTTTTCTCCTTTAGCTCATACTCCATAGTTTCGCCATTAGTTGTGACATTGATTGTTGTCATCTTTTCAACTAAGTTCATCATTGTTGGGGGTTGGTATCTAATGCTTCCTCAAGTGATATTTTATTTATCATGATCGATCAAGATCAAGCGAATTTAGAGTGAACCTTGTATCAAGCACTAATTCATATTTTGACTCGACAGTTGCAGCAAATAGTTACCCATGCAGTCTAGTAAGATGGATTGAAATCCATAGGGATGCCAAGAATATGGGGTTTCTTGATCGTAAATCAGTACCACGTCGAGACCTTTCTTCCAATGTGAATTCTAGAGGATATGTTTCTTCTGGTGGGTGTGCATTTAGCTCTTGCTTCCTCAACAATTTGGAATGTACATTCAACACTGAGGACATTGAAATTCTCTATTTAGATTTATACATGTATATTTGATGGCATTGAAAATGTGGGGTTTCCTTTCCCTATTTAGAGTTCTGACCACACTCCCTGCTTATTTGATGGTTAATGGTGTTCGCTTTTGTTTGAATCCTATGTTCTTATTCCTAAACAATACATATTTCTTTGGAGCATGCATGTGGTGTCTATCAGTGTTTGAAATGTTTGTGCCTCTACAACCTATCCACTTCTTCAAACTTTAATCACATCCATTTATATTATCTATCTCTCTACTTCATAGTTTTTATTTTATCCCTTGTGGGTCCCCTTCTCTTGTTAGAATTTTCGATTGAATATTAGTTATATTAGATCTTTAAACACTTCTACTATATCATAATAAGAAGAAATAACATTACTGAAATAAATACAAACACAACATAAAAGAGACACAAAAGTTTCTCCTTTGGGAAACCGTTAAAGGGAAGAAAACCCAACAACTTCTTTGGTAGAGATTCATTAATAAGTACAATTTCATTCCATTACAATGAAGAGATAAAGATCCTCCACAAAAATATCTCAAATATAGATAATATAAGAAACACCAAGAATAAGATGTCTTCAATGCAACTACTTTTCTCCCAAGCGAACTTGTTCATCTCTCCCTCTCACTAGCAAACTTGCTTGAATGAGTGATGAGTTCAAATGAGAAGTGTGCCCTCTATATTTATACTTGTATCTTAAGTGACTTTCCCCATATGGGGCCGACTTCTATATCTATCAAAGTCAACTTCTTAAAGGAAACATTAAATAATCCTTATTTAATGTTATTTCTGAATTCTTTTGAGAGGACTTTATAAGAGGGGTTACATTCAGTCTTTTAGGGTTCTTTAGATGATAAAATACAATATGAATCTCTTTGAAATGAAGTACAACGATAATAAAATAAGAATATCTTCCAAAGTTACAATATTCAACACTCCATCTTAACAAGGAAGGTATTATTCTAACACGATCATCATCACTGTTGTTACAACTCTTTACACTGACCATTGACTTCTGACATCTCTCGAATATGTACATCACTATAAGTTCACCATGAGCAATCCATCATCACAAACATGCATTAGTCATGATCATACATCTAGGAGCACCATAGTAGAAACACATCAGCGATCTGACAACACAAATTATGTCATTATGATACCATCTCACCACACTTCTCCAACTGGATACACAACTCAATTGAATACACATACTTGAATGGATACACATACTTGATTGGATACGCATACTCGAATGGATACACATACTAGTTTGGATATTCATACTCAACTAGATACACATACAAAGTATGGTCACTCTCTTGAGTCATCGCAAGTATGGTCACACTCTCCAACCATCACAGTATGGTCATGCTCTCTAGTCATCACAGGTATGGTTACTCTCTCCAAACATCACAAGTATGGCCATGCTCTCCAATCATCACAATTATGGTCACTCTCTCCAACCCTCACAAGTATGCTCACTCTCTCCAATCATCACAAGTTGGTCACGCTCTCCAATTCATTGGATACATCGCTCAAATGGATATACATACTTGAATGGATACGCATACAACAATATGGTCACTCTCTCTATTCATCACAAGTATGGAAACTCTCTTCAGTCACTATGAGTTGTTCACTCTCTCTAGTGCTCACATGCATACTAGATCTAACTGCATACACATCTCAATTGGATACGCATACAACAATATGGTCACTCTCTCCAATCATCATGATTATGGTCACTCTCTCCAAACATCATGAAATTTTCGCTCTCTCCAGCTATCATAAAGAATAGCAACACATGCCAGTAAAATACCATCTGCTTCTATCACACAATCATCAACTACATCCCTATAATCATATATTAGAATCATCCCTCCCTCTCAAAAGGGACATATCTTCATTAGAGGAATTTTGGGGTCTAAAATGGGCCTCCTAAGGAAAATAATAAAATAATATTGATTAATTTTGGAGGAAGAAAGAAAAAAACTACATTTTGTGTTCGTATTTTCGACATATCTCTCCGTGTTTTTACTCAAATTTTGATCGGGAGAGCTCGTTGGATGCGGAATTTGATTCCGCATCCAACGAGTACCCACACTGCATACTTTTGACAGACCCCGCTACCCCAAAAACAAGAAATACCTGAAAAAACGTGATGGTGACATCATCATCACATTTTTTCAGGTATTTCTTGTTTTTGGGGTAGCGGGGTCCATCAAAAGTATGCCGTGTGGGTACTCGTTGGATGAAGAATCAAATTACGCATCCAACGAGCTCTCATGATCGAAATTTGAGTAAAAACACAATGAGATATGTAAAAAATACGAACAAAAAAAGTAGTTTTTTTAAATGACAAAGATGTTAATTCAACCATTATGGTTGACTTATTTTATTGAAATTCTATTGGTTCTTGAATTCCAACTCACAAAAACTTATTTTGGCATGTTTTCTTATAAGGCCCATTTTAGACCCCAAATTTCCTCTAATGTGCATCACGCCAAGCTTTTCCTTGAAGTACTCAAACGCCACTCTTGAGAGAGGCTTGGTTAACACATCAGTTTTTTGCTCATCCATCACAATATATTAGAACATCAATGCCCCCTTTGGTACCATGTCATTGATGTAATGTACCTGATGTTGATATTCATGGACTTGTCATGAAATACTAGTTTCTCTAACAACTTCAAAAATATTGGTTGTTATAGAAAATACAAGTCACTTCTAACTTGAGATCAAACAACCCTACAAGCAACTTTTGAGGCCATATTACTTCACTACTAGCTGAACACACTGCAATATACTCTGCCTCGGTTGTACTCAGTTCCAAACTCGTCTACTTCCTGTTGATCGAGAAAATCATGCTAGACCCCAAACTAAAGCAACATCTTGAAGTGCCATTCCTATATGTGACACTATCAGCGCAATATGAATCAATATAGTCGACAAGATAATCTTCTGATCTAACTCATACCTGAGTTCATACTCAAGTGTACCGTTCAAGTACCTCATCAGATGTTTTTCCACAATCGAGTGAACACATCTTGGCTCAACCATGTACTGACTCAAATTGTTCACCGCAAAGCATATATGTGGTCTAGTGTGTTGCAAGTACATCAATATTGAACCAATCATTTGTATGTATACTATGGCATCAACTACATTTGAAGAAGTATCACACAACAAATTCAAGTTTGATGTCATCTGTGTGGCCATAGATTTACATTCCAACATACAAAATTTGTTGAGGATCTCCACATCATAGATTTACATTCCAACATACCAAATCTGTTCAGGATCTGCACAACATAATCTCCGCAAAACTTTAAACGGAAAGGGTACAATAACATGGAATTAGTTTATGGCTTTATACTCCTCAATGAATGATCTGGGTGTCGTTTATACGACGGAATAGGTCATTTGACCTAATACCACTAAAATATTGAACTACTGTGTTTAAAAAGACTCATACAGGAACCATTCCACTTGGTAGTTGTTCAATGTGTGTAATCAGACAAGAATCAATCCACACTCGAATAATGTATGGGATTTTATTCAACCCACAATCCTTAATTATAATATAAATAAAATAAAATAGAATAAAAATTATATAATTATATAATTTTATGTATATATTTAATGAGAAATTATACTATCTTACCTAAAGTAGAAATCAAATCCCTTCTCAACAAACCTAGTCAGACATATGGATCTCTTCCTTGTCTGGCTTACTAACCCTTTCAGGTCAACAAGCCTAACCAAACATAGTAATATAACTAACCCTTTCAGGCCAACAAACCTAGCCAGACATACCCTACCCTAGGCTTAGGTACCACACCACTGCAACAGAAAACCTACTACATATTCCTCGCTCCTTCTTTCGAGGGAGATCCTTTTGGACTACACCAATATTGTCTCAAAAGTATTCAAAATTTACATGAGACAAAGGCTTAGTCAACACGTCTACCACTTGTTCCTTTGTAGGAACATACTTGAGCTTTATAGCTCCCTTTTGCACCATATCCTAGATGTAAGATATCTAATTTCGATATGTTTTGACTTATCATGAAACATCAGGTTTTCTATCATCTTAATACAAATCTGATTATCACAATGGATATCAGCCACATCTATCTCTGCATCAAATAATCTTGTCAACATCTTGCGAAGCCATATTGCTTCGCTACATGATGAACATGCTACAATGCATTTATCCTCTACTATGTTATGTGCAATAGTGGATTGATTTCTATTAAACCATGAGATCATTCCTAATCCCAAACCAAAACAACATCCTAAAGTGCTCTTTCTATCTTTATCATTTCCTGCCCAATCCGAGTCTGCAAATACATGAAATCTGGTCTCACCATCTAATGCATATCTGAGACCATAATCCAACGTACACTTCAGGTACCTCATCACATGTTTTGCTGCCACTAAGTGAATATTTCTAGGTTTCACCATATACTGACTTAGGTTGTTTACAACACAACATATATCTAGCCTTATATTTGTCACGGGGGTGTCACCTAGGGACCAATATGATATCACGTTCATTCATATTGGGTGGTTAAAAATCAAAAAATTCTAAACCAATATATTGGTGGTATATTAAGGGTAAAAAGGGTTTTTTTATTTACTATATAAATATTCAATATGATGGGGCATATTTTATTGCAAAGGTTGCCCGTGCCTCTACCATAAGCCTGTGTGATGCTGCATAGGGTTTTTCTCCATTGTTTTTTTCTCCAGATGGTTTTCTCCAAATAGCACGGAATTTTGCAACAATGCTTGAATATTACCCTTTTGAGGATTGTTTCCATACAGTGGGATCTATCCCTTGAGAGCCTGTTGTAATTACATTGAGAGTGTAGCAATGCCCAGTCTGCTTAAAATTCATGTATAATTCCAGGAAATCTATTGTTATCGGGCCTAATGTTGACAGGGTTTTCTCCATCGTTTTTTCTAGACGTGATGCTGCAAAGGGTTTTTCTCCATCGTTTTTTTCCTCCATAGGGTTTTCTCCATTGTTTTTTCTGGATTTGGAGCACGGTTTCTTTGGTGCTGGTTCTTGTATGCTTATATAATTGTTACATTCTCAATTTTTTTGTCTCAAGAAGCATGTCTTTTGCAAGATGGAATAGATGACCTGCCTCTATTAGAAATAGTCAATATTTTTTGTATTTACCTTTTAAAAGTATTGTAATTCACTATTTATGTTGCATGGTCTATGAAACTAAGCACTTATTTTTGAATTTTGTGGCAACTTTGTGCATGGAAAAATTTATGATCCTGACAGAGAAAGGGAACGAAGAAAGAAGCTGGAGCGCTAGATCAAGCAAGAGTCAAAGGGTGCTTCTCGTGAAGTATGCAAGGATAAATACTTTTTGCAGGAAGTGAAGGAAAGAGAAAGGTCTTTGGCAGAGGAGGAGAGAGTAGACAAGTATAAGAAAACAATGGCTTTCTTACAGGAGCAAGAATCTAATTTTAGGTCTGGGCAATTAGGAAGAGGAAAGAAACTAAAGTAGGAACAATGGCATGGTCTTTATCGTTGTCACCATAGTATGTGGAAGCTCATTTAACTTTGGAAGGGAGTTTTTAGTAGAGGTTACATTGGCATGGAATCTCATAGAGGCTTTGTTAAACAGTTAATTGAGGGAGTTATATTTGACTGTGTAATGTTTTTTTTTTTAAATAATAGTCTTTGTAATGTTCAATTGACAAATATATATTTAAAAAATATATCATTGTCACCATAGAATCTGGCATCTCATTTAAATTTGGTAGGGAGTTTTAGTAGAGGTTACATTGGCATGGAATCTCATAGAGGCTTTGCTAAACAGTT
>LPNX010792098.1:0-42890 GCA_001517045.1 Pseudotsuga menziesii | reverse complement strand
TGGTTTAGTGATATGGATTTGACATTTTTATTCATTGACAATTCTGAAAGAAAAATAAAGAACAAAATGTTGATTAACTTGTAAATTTGTAATGTGTTTAACAAAATTAAATAATAGTGGGCCTGAGAAGGATAACAAGTTCATGTGAAGGGTTTGTACTAGTGATGTGAACCAGGTTGTATGGTCATCCCTCTATGTCAAAATCTGTGGCATGCTTCAAGATGTGTGCAGTCTTAACAGCAATTTGATCCTTGCTTCTCGTTTGTGCCCTCACAACACCAATGCCTCTGTGATATCCCTTGGCTCTGGTGCTATTATGACGTAGCACAGTATAGAGATTTGGATATCTGTTATAGCACAATACAGACTCCAGAAAGATATGGAAATCCATTGCCCATATCGCTAGGTGTGTGAACACTGACAAAAATAACAGAATTATCGACATCTATGTGATGTGCCTTCCTTTGAGAGCTTTAATTTGGAAGATCACTCATCTCAGTAGTCTCTCGCATGGTCATATAAGGGATTGAGCCATAAAAATACCTGGGTGGTGTGATGCTGAGAACAATGGGATATTGCCTATGACAGCATGAATGGGGTCATTGCAATGCATGGGCTCTTTAATGGCCTATAACTAAAAAGGAAGGCCTACTTCCCTCCATTATTGTCAACAACATCATTAGGGTTTGTCTAAAGGTGTATATAGAAAAACCAATTGGGTATATCTGATATCTGTCAAAAAACAGTTGGGTATCTATGCAGTGAAGAGAAATCATTGAATTACAGTCTCAGCTAATAATCGTTTGCTTCTATATTGTTGAAAAATGTATTGGGGATACAGGGTTTTCTCTGTGAAGGTCACTAGGTATACATAGGTATTTTTTGTGAAAAAACTGTTGGGTATACAAGTTTTTTTCATGTGAAGATTCATTTGGTGTAGACGGTTTTTTCTTGTGAAAATTCATGGTGTTTTCACAGGTTTTATTGTGACAATTCATTGGGTACACAGCTTCTTTTCCGTAAGTATCATTTGGATTTTTAGTTATGGGATGTTGGTCGCATGGGCAGACCCGGGTTTACTATAATCAACCAACAACACCCCTAGCTCACCGGCCCTTTCGGTGACAAACCACAAAGCGGCCTGAAGTCTCACCCAAAGTGAATCTAATGGGTTGGCCAAGGACTCAAGTGTCTTAGACCAGGTTCCATGGAAATCCTACTGGTGACTCACAACTCTCCTAGTTGCGAGGTATCTCTCTCCTGCGCGCCGCGCGATCTTCTGCTCGCGATGCGCAGTCTTTTCTCCCATTCGTGGCTCTTCTAGCCACGATGTCTCTACCCTTGCGCCCATCGCGTGGATTCTTTATCCGTCGCACGACTTATTCTTATCCACAATACCTCCAACCTTACCACATCATCACGCATCGTGCGACACGCAGCTCCTGCTCTACACTAAGTCCTCAACCTACGGTATCGCACACCGCAGCTCCCCTACTAATGCGGTATCGCCTTCTTGTGATATCCTCCTCCCGCAGCTCAGCGCACTTAGCGTAGCTCGTGTCGACGTGCAGAACTCAACAACCAAGATTGTTTTACTATGTTTAATTGACTATCTACGGCAAGCATAAGTAAATCAGCATACAAAGTGCCAAGGATCTCAACTTATGTTTATCTTCCTATGGTATGATAACTGAATAACTCATTCATACATTAACTGTAAACAAAATGCATAGCATAACCGATAGATGCAGCAAATAAACACAATACGCAAATCAATCACAAAACACTGGGTTTTAACGTGGTTCACCCCCAGGATGGGGACTACGTCCACAGAACTGTGCTTCTCTATTATAGCTCGGGGGAAGGTGAAACACAGTTCTGCTGCACCTCATATGCAGCTCAAGATCTTTTCTCTTAGATCTTTCTTCTCTACCTCTATATTGTCGCTCTTACAATATACTCTTCCCTCTCAGTCGATCCCTGCGGATCATTACATGCACGTTCTATACGCTGGCTACTGGTTACAGTAAGATTGCTACAGCTAAAACCAGAACTAGAGTTCTGCTTTTACAACAGTCTAACTTATCCTTATTGTCTATCTCAATCACAACTACCTAACTATCTAACCAACCCTTTACAATACAAGGTTACATCCCTTTATAAGCAGCCCGAAGGTCTTGCTTTTACAACACTGTGGGCCTGTCCCAACAGTAACCCAAAAACCCTAACTAGTGACAGTTGGTCCTCTCTGTCCTTGAGGTAGCCACTTCCTGTCACACCACAGCTCTCTGCAGTCTTCCATGCTTCCCGAAACTGATCATGGGTACTGTGCACCGCTTCACATCTCTGTCCTTCATCTTCAATGCTTGAGCTTCATTGCTCCTTCTCCTTTATGAGGGTTGCTGAGCCCTCCTGTCTTCCACCACTGCCTTCAATGCAGTGGGTGAGCTCTCTCTTCTCAGCCGCTCGAGTACCGTTGCCTTTCTTGAATTCTCTATCTCAAAAGTCATGGTTTTCGGCTCTGCTCTACAGCTGGAAACGTGCTACGGCGTCGTAGCCCTGTCTTATCTTCTTTCCACAAAAAATTATCTCTCCGCTAAACTAGCAGCTTCTTCTGTAGCTGTGGGACCCTACTCCAACAGTCCCCTAACACTTACTTGTGGCTCACCCTCGAGCCACTACCAGCGGGCTTCTCCTGTTGTAGCTTCTCCTTCGCCTCCTGCGAAGTGCGTTGTAACTTGTCTCGAAGTCCCGTGACTTCATTCTTCATCTCCTCGGCACGCTCTCTGTAGTTTTTGTAACTTGGTTCGTTGGTCTCTCTTATCCTTTTTGCCCGTAGTCATGGTTTCGCTCTCGTCGCTCGTTCTCCTTTTGAGAACTTTCTAGTGTTTGAAAGGCCTTCCACAGATATCCTTTCCTCTTTATTTGGGTTAGAACTTTTATCACAAGGAAAATCTATATCTTCCAGCCTTCTCAAACATTTCATTCTGCCTAGAGCCTTGTATACGGAAGAGATACAAACCATGAATTCCGTTTCGAGAACAAGCCTTTGTCCGCATTCTGGAATTTTACCGTCTGCTGGGTTTGCTGTTCTCGTCCACTTCTCTTCTCTTCGAAGTGCTCCAGGTACACATGCTGCCTCTAATCGTCAGATTTTTGTTTCGTTACCTCCGCAATCTCTTGTTCTTCTCTTAGCTGATCAGATAGGTCAGTGACCTTCTCCCGTTAATTTCTTTTTCTCATTTTTACTTTCCACCTGGCGGGAGACTTCTCCATAACATTCTTTTGCTCTGCTTTCTTATCTTCAGTGATCGGCTCAGCGTTCTTCTTCTCCTTAGCAGGGATTTTGGTAACAACTTCTACTTCAGGCACTTGACTATTCATCCTTGGTGGCTATCTGACTTGTGATGTATCTAATTTCACAACCTTGGGTGGTGTCATCATGGCGGCTAGAAGGCCACCACGATGAAACTGCTTCAATACGGCTTCCATGGGTTCGTCCACGGACAGACCACTCTTAGCTGAATATCCTGGCCATGCAATGGATTCTAAGTCTAGAAAGCACAGCACTCTGCAACTGAATCGGTTATGTACACGGGGAAAACTTAACTGCTTACTCTATAGCTCTCGAGCTTGGCAACTGTACTCCTTCGTCGTGAAGAACTTGTTCCTTTATGCCGAAGGCGGTAGTCCCAGACGCAACGGTCATCTCCGGTGATACCCATGGGTTGTAATAATTACCTGGTCAAGGCCACACCCGTCATCTGATCCCCTAATCAATGCTAAAATCTGATCGAATTTCCCTCGAAGCGTGTGTATGGGTGTCGGTCTCGTCGGAGATTTACCAAATCTGAAAAAATTTATTATACTGTTGCCAAATCTATGGTAATGGATACCGGTCATTTCCTCATTAACTACCTGTCATATGGTGACTTGACTGGCCCTCTGTTGGTTGCAAACTGAGTACGTGGCACGGAGAAACATCGCACTACTGCGATGCGACTCTGCATCACCTGCGCAAAACAATACCACCTTTTTTTTTTTTTTTTTTTAGGGTGTAGACTAGTTCCCGATGCGATGCCTCCTTTCAACTACATTGGACATCTGCACCACCATAAAATGGCTAACCTAGGGCTGAGAGGTGAGGTGGCTATCACTATAGAGATTAAGCCTACTTCCATTAATCCATGTGGGAAGAAGCTCCCCGTTCAGCTGGCTGAGCTGAACGACACCTCCCTCTGTAACTTGTTGTATCTGATATGGCCCCAGCCAATGCATTTTGAACTTCCCTGGAAACTTAATGAATTTGATGTCATAGAGGAGCACTAGGTCTTCGATCTGGAAAGTCTTATTCTTAATGTGTCTATCGTGCCAAGCTTTTTCTCGTGCTTTCTACACTTTCTGATGGAATCCGGCGATGAATCTGTCTTCTTCCAAGGCAAGCAGCTGTGCTAACATTTCCTCCAATGTGTCTATATCAGTCATCTCGGTAATCTGAGCGATTATTAAACTGGGAAGAATATACTCCATAGGCATAACAGCCTCCTGCCCATACACCAAGCTGAAAGGTGTGTGTCACGTAAGTTTCTTGCATGTGGTTCTGTATGCCCATAATACAGCGTTAACTCTGAGGTCCCAATCATTCCTTTGGCTATTGCAGATCTTAGTCAGAGCATTTTCTAGAATCTTATTGAAGGCCTCCACCGTCCCATTATCCTGTGGATGGTAGGGAGTGCTCTTATGGTGCTGAATCTGGAATTCTTCTGTCAAAGCCTCGATGGTGTGGTTCAAGAAATGTGTGCCTTGATCGCTCATCAGAATTACTGGGCATCCAAATATACTGATGATGTTTTCAAAAAGGAACTATGTGGCTATAACAGCATCACAATTTCTTACTGCCTTGGCCTCTACCCATCTGGTGAGGTACTCTATTCCGGTGATAATATATCTCGCACCCGTGCGCTTTCCCGGTGGGTTGATAGGACCCACAAAATCTATTTCTCATTTGTCAAATGCGCGCAGCGTGACCTGTGGTCGCAGCGGAATTTCATCGCGTCACGAGGGTTTTCCTACCCTTTGGCAAATATCGCAGCATCTGCAGAAGTCCTTGGTGTCTTTATGCAATGTAGGCCACCATAATCCTGCCTTTAGGATTTTTTGCGTAGTCGGCTTTCCAGCGAAATGACCTCCTGCGATTCTTGAGTGTGCCTCTCTGATAATAGCGTATTTTTCATGCGGCATCACACATCTGTGCAGAACTTCATCCAGACCTAACTTGTATAGGTGTCCTATGATAAGGGTGAAGTCTGCTGCTTTAACAACCAACTGCTTCTTTTGCTGCTTGGTAAAGTCACCCGGTGCTACTCTTGTGGTGAGGAATTGGATAATATCGACATAATAATCATCTGCGATCTGTATAGAAAACAACTGTGCATCGAGCAGATTGTCTTTGAGGTTACTTAGTTCTTCTCCTGAGTCTATCCGCGACAGATGATCAGGTCCAACATTCAGTCTTCCTGGTTTCACAATGATTTCAAAATCATACTCTTGGAAGAGGAGTAACCATATACAGATTCTCCCCCCTAACACTGGCTTATTGACTAGGTACTTCAATGCGAAGTGGTCAGTAAACATCTTGAACGAGGCTCCCAATAGATAGTGCCTGAACTTCTGTAGAGCATACACCATAGCTAAGCCTTCTCTCTCTGTTGTGGTGTAGTTCTTTTCTGCTGTCGATAGCTTTCTGCTGGAATATGCGATGGGATGGTCAATATCTCCTTCTCCTGGTTGTGTCAAGATGACTCCTAGTGCGATGCCTGATGCATCCACATGTACATGAAATGGCTTAGTCCAGTCTGGAAATACTAGGATGGGTGCTGTAACCATCTTCTCCTTAAGTGTGTCTAGACGCTGCTGACATTCCTCATTCCATAGGAACTTTACATCTTTCTTTAGCAATTTCTCCATTGGTGCTGTAATCTTTGCGTAACCTTTGATGAACTTTCTGTAGTACCCAGTATGACCAAGTACTATCCTCAGTTGCTTGACTGAGTTGGGTGCTGGAAGGTTTACAATGATGGCGATCTTCGCGGGATCTACCATCAAGCCTTGTCTGCACACAATGTGACCCAACAAAATACCAAATGGTGCACAAAATATACATTTTTTTAAGTTTAGAGAAATCTGGTATTGCCTACATTTCTCTAACATCAGTCTTAGATCTCCTATGTGTTTTTTCGATTAGTCCAAATACAGTCCAGTCATCAAAATATACTTCTAAGAATTTATGGGTGTATTCTTTAAATACAACAACTACTACTCTAGAAAATATAGCTGGTGCATTCTTAAGACCAAAAGGCATGACCGTATACTAGAACGAGCCCCATTCTGTCGCAAAGGTGGTCTTAGATCGATCTTCTGGATGTATCCTGATCTGATGGTAGCCTGAGAAGCTGTCAGTGAAGGAGTAGACCTCCTGTCCTCCCACGTTGTCTAATACCTCATCAGTGAACGGTGTCGGAAATGGGTCATGAAGTGATGCATCGTTGAGCTTGCGCAGATCGACACAGATTCTGATGTCCCCTTTTGTTTTCTTCTCTTGCACGACCATGGGGCTAACCCATTCGCTTTCTTCTACCGGCTCAATGATGCCTGCTGCTAGCGTCTTATCGATCTTGTCCTTGACTTTTTCTTTGTAGCGCGGATTTAATCTATATGGGCGATGCTTAACTGGTCTAGCATCCTCCTTCAATGGTATCCTCATCACTCCCAGGTCTCCGACTATTCCCTTCATCTCCGTGAACTTGGTGGGAAATAGGTACTGATAGTCATGTAACAAATCTGCGATCTGTTCGACTATTTCATCGTTCCAATAGTCTCCAATAGAGGCAAACTTAGGTTCTGCGTCTGTGCCAATATTGACCTTTTTAATCTTAATGGGCTCAGTGATTGCTGGAATCTCTAGCTGTGGTCCCTCAACATCGCGAGTCCCTTCTGACTCCGGAATGTTAGTGTTGCGAGGATCCTCATCCGCCTCCTCTGTTTCTGATGCAAAATTATAGGATTCCAATGCCTCTTCTAGCTGGATAGCCCACTTAGGTTGGGCTGGTACTGATGTGGTGCAATCTTCAAATATCTTAGTCTTGATTATTTTTAGGGCCTGAGCAACACTTGGATGTTCTGATTCAAACGCGAAGGTGAGTAGGAAGCTGTCTGTCATGAGTGACCATGTGGTCGTCCCCTTGCGCAATTCAGTCTCTGTGTACCAGTTCCTTGGAACTGTATCCAATGTGTGAATGAATCGGTGAATCCATTCATCCTCAGGAACGTACGACCAACTCTGTTCACATGCCTGAATGTGTGTCCTGGGATCAGTTTCTCCTATGTACTTCTGCTAGACATACTCTCTGTCGTCATAAAATCTGATCGTCATTAGTCTTTTAATATCGTCCCATGATGCGATATTCTCTTTATGTGCGTACCACCATCTTGCAGGTGTGGCTCGTACTGCAAGGTGCATAGCTAGGATCCTCTGCTCGTAAGGGATCTGTTGCTCGAACTACTCAAGGAAGTCCTGGATATCTGTCAGTCCATGAAATGATGGAATCTCATTAATCTCTGTGCCAATCCATCGCAGTGACTTACTCATAAACGCACATCTGCGCGCTAAGACTTCGTAAAGTCTATTCTGCCAGTTCTCTAGACCAACATCAGAATCCGATGCGCATGAGCTGCCGCATCGCCAACTAATGTTCCCTTCTGCGGTTGGGTTGATATAGTCGTTCTGGTTCGCAGTCATCTGGTAGAGACTATCCATGTTACATGCTTCCTCCTCTGCTCGGATAGGTTCAATATATCTAGGACCCTGGAAGGGATCCAATGGTGCAATGACCCGGATCTGCGTATCCTCAAAGGTCATTTGTCTTCTCTTTAGGTCGATGACAGCCTTGCTACCGATCCCCAATCAATACTTAATAATGTTGGATACGGTCGACTGTCACCAATGATTTCTATAACCTCGAAGTCTGCAAAACTGCGAACTCCATCAATGTCAACTGGCACCTGCGGCAGTCGACCCAATGGTGACACTCGCTGCTGGTTCGCTAATCTCAGGTGGATAGGATATCTGACTAACTGAGGGCTACCCATCTATTGCCATGTCTGCTTAGTCAGAACATTCACCTCTGATCCTAGATCTAAGACGACCTCATCCATTTCAAATTCTCCAATCTGCGTTGTGAGCTTCATCTCTCTTCTGGTCCTCGTATGTCCTGTAATATTATGAACAGCGCGGTGTGCACTGTCCGAGAGAGAGGGTTGCTGACACTGATCTATGATGCGCTGTAGCTCGCTGATAGATTTTTCATTTCTCAAGAGTTTCAAGCAACTGCACAGGAAGGATTGTACACTTTTTGTTGATTCATCCTCGTCGCATCTTCCCGATGTGGTAGCCTGCGGTGTCTGTTCGCTGCTATCGCCACAAGGTGTTTGCTGTGGTACGCCCCTAGATGGCGGTACCTGGGATCCTGATTGGGTAGGTTCATCAAAGGAAGCCTTAGCTTCATGAAATGTCTCTTTATTCTTCTGTAGGTCAAATGATGTTGCTTTACTAGGAGCTCTGCGCACCCACGGTTGACTTGCATTCTTTTCGATAGCCTACGATGTCCCACTGGTGGAAGCACCGCTTCGAGTCACAATGTTAACTGTTGGTCCCGGTTCCTTCGGTTCAGCAGCAATAAGCTGGATGTTCTGGTGTGCTACTGGCTTAGGGTCTTTGATCTTAGCTATCAGGGTAGGACACTCTTCTATGGTATGATCATAATATTTGCAGTAGTTACAAGTGGTGGTGGGGCTCTGACAGTCCCTAGCATAGTGTCCTACATCTCCGCAGTTATAACAAGTGATTGGTCCACGACCTTGGCTAAACCCCCCTCCTAGTCCAAAGCCTTCTCCTCTTGCAAAGCCTCCTCCACGGCCTTGTCCTCTGAAACCTCCTCCACGGCCTCCGTAAGCTTGATCAGGCGATGGTCCTGCTGCTGGACCCTGTGTTTCTGATTGGACTCTGTACACGTCATGTTTTCTATCTAACATGAGATCATAGGCTCGGCACTCCTGTTCATCATGTCCGACGGACTTGCAGAAGACACAGTATAGGTTCTTAGGTGTCTATACATACTTCTGAAGTAAAGGGCATTGCTGAGGTGGATGTCCTTGTGTTTTGCATATTTCACACCATGGCCCTTGCATTTGTGGTAAGGGGTTAGGAGCCCCTGACACTGAATATTGTGCAAAGACTGGACAGTTGTCTTTGGTATGACCCTGTGCTTTACATCATAAGCACCATATATCTTGCATAATCTCTTTCCCTTTCTTAAGTTCATGTATCTGTAACGTGAGGTTGGCCAACTGGTTCTGTACGGTTGTCATGCCTACACTGGTTTTAGCTAAAGGTTAAGCTTCTAGCTTCATCGCCATCTCCAACGTGTCATCCTGTGTCTGGAGTTTCTGCTGCATTAGTGGCATTCTGATGTGAGGGAGCAGCGCTGCAATAAACCATTCCTTATGCTGCTCCGACGCAAACTCAAAGCTTACTTGGTGTATAAGAGCTTTGAATTTCTGGTCAAAGTCCCATACTGATTCTGATGGAAGCTATTTAATATCCTTGAGCTCTGTTATACACTGAGATTCAGACTTAGGTTTCTTGAACTCTTTAATCATGGCATTCTTGACCTGGGCAAGTGTCTTGGGTACTGTAGTATACTTTATGTACCATGTTAAAGCTCGGTCTCTGAGTGTGGTGACCAACTGTACAAGATTAAGGTTATCATCTTTGATTGTTTTAATGGTCCACATGGCTTCACATAGAAACCAATGTTGTTCCGGGTCTTCTGCTCCTGTACCCTTAAAGGTAGGTAGCTTCATGTCATCTCCCATTCTATTTCTTTGTGGTGGGTACTGACTGACTGGACTACTACCACTCAGCGGTGTAGGTGAGGGCGATGTAGCAGTAGCAGGTACTGTCTGTGAACTACTAGATGGAGTACCCATGGGATTATTCTGAGTCCCTGTCTGTTTCTGTGGGGTATAGGGGTGGTAAGGAATACCCCCCTCTAATTCTTCTGTGGTACTAGGGCTCTGTTGTCGAATACTGTCTGAACTGTCTTCAAATATAGGAGATCTAAAATCTACTTTATACTTCTTTCCACTACGTGTTCGTCCAATGTCATCAAAATCACTTTCAAACTCTTGTGACATTACTATCTTTACTTATTCATCTGAAATCATGTCCATTACTCCTTTTTCATATAGCAGCATCTTAAGGGACTAGTTTAGAGATCTTAGGTACTTACCACGATATCCTTTGAAGAAGTACCGTTTAGCCTCGCTGAAGCTCTTTCTCTGGTCAACTGCAAATTCTGTAACAAAGCCTTCTAGCACACTTGTAATCCAAAAGTCCACTGCTCTCGTAACGGGATTGTCGAGATTCTGCACGGTCTGAATTAGCTCCGGTGTCCAGACAATGTTTCTTTTCTTCTTGAATATGTTCTTATCTGTCAACTTTGATAACCAGTCGTAAAGCTCGTCTCCATAGGTTGCAAAGAATATCGCGTGTATATCTGAAGAAATATGTTTTTGCAACCAGTTCTCTGTGCTCAGTCTAGGACTCCGATTTTCTTTCTTGGCAAACTCCCTTAAGTTTGACTCCAGCCACTGGTGAAATTATTCTCTAGTAGGATGCCAACAGAACATTAGTGTCCAGTTGTTCAAACCGGCAACGGAACCATTTGTTGGTCGCATGGGCAGACCCGAGTTTACTATAATCAACCAACAACACCCCTAGCTCACCGGCCCTTTCGGAGACAGACCGCAAAGCGGCCTGAAGTCTCACCCGAAGTGAATCTAATGACTTGGCCAAGGACTCAACTGTCTTGGACCAGGTTCCATGGCAATCCTACTGGTGACTCGTAGCTCTCCTAGCTGTGAGGTATCTCTCTCCTGCGCGCCGCGCGATCTTCTGCTCGCGATGCGCAGTCTTTTCTCCCACTCGTGGCTCTTCTAGCCGCGATGTCTCTACCCTTGTTCCCATCACGCAGATTCTTTCTCTGTCGCATGACTTCTTCTTATCCACAATACCTCCAACCTTACCGCATCGCTGCGCACCATGCGACACACACTGAGCTCCTGCTCTACGCTAAGTCCTCAGCCTACGGTATCGCGTACCACAGCTCCTCTGCCAATGCGGTATCGCCTTCTTGCAATATCCTCCTCCCGCTGCTCAGCGCACTTAGCGTACCTCGTGTCGAGATGCTGGACTCAACAACCAATATTGTTTTACTGTGTTTAATTGACTATCTACGGCAAGCATAAGTAAATCCGCATACAAAGTGCCAAGGATCTCAACTTATGTTTATCTTCCTACGGTATGATAACTGAATAACTCATTCATACATTAACTGTAAACAAAATGCATAGCATAACCGATAGATGCAGCAAATAAACACAATATGCAAATCAATCACAGAACACTCGGTTTTAATGTGGTTCACCCCCAGGATGGGGACTACGTCCACAGAACTGTGCTTCTCTATTATAGCTCGGGGGAAGGTGAAACACAGTTCTGTTGCACCTCATATGCAGCTCAATATCTTTTCTCTTAAATATTTCTTCTCTACCTCTATATTGCCGCTCTTACAATATACTCTTCCCTCTCAGTCGATCCCTGCGGATCATTACATGCACGCTCTATACGCCGGCTACTGGTTACAGTAAGATTGCTACAGCTAAAACCAGAACCAGAGCTCGGCTTTTACAACAGTCTAACTTATCCTTATTGTCTATCTCAATCACGACTGCCTAACTATCTAACCAAACCTTTACAATACAAGGTTACATCCCTTTATAAGCAGCCCGAAGGTATTGCTTTTACAACACTGTGGGCCTATCCCAACAGTAACCCAAAAACCCTAACTAGTGACAGTCGGTCCTCGCTGTCCTTGAGGTAGCCGCTTCCTGTCACACCACAGCTCTCTACAGTCTTCCATGCTTCCTGGCACTAATCATGGGTACTATGCACCGCTTCACATCTCTGTCCTTCGTCTTCAATGCTTGAGCCTCGTTGCTCCTTCTCCTTTATGAGGGTCGTTGAGCCCTCCTATCTTCCACCGCTGCCTTCAATGCAGTGGGTGAGCTCTCTCTTCTCGGCCGCTCGGGTACCGTTGCCTTTCTTGACTTCTCTATCTCAAAAGTCATGGTTTTCTGCTTTTCTCTATAGCTGGAAACGTGCTACGGCGTCGTAGCCCTGTCTTATCTTCTTTCTGCCAAAACTTATCTCTCTGCTAAACTAGTAGCTTCTTCTGTAGCTGCAGGACCCTACTCCAACATGGGAAGTAAGTGGAGAAAGGAAAAAAGTTCCCTGGCATTGAATGGCTTTAGCAAGCATAGGTGCACCTCTCATTCTGACCTCTGATTCCATCAAGTTCTCCTTTCCCTCTGGGCTATGAACATGAAGTAGGACCTCCAAGGTGGGATTATTGTTTTGATATAATCTTTGTTTTAATTCATTCTCTCTCTCTCTCTCAGACTTTTCTTTATGTATTTTTTGTATTATGATGCAGACTTACTTTTACAAGCACAAAGGTATAAATCTAAGTTTCATTTTATTTGATATTTTGGGAAAAATATAGCTTTTTGTTGTTGGTCCATTGAGCAGTCTTGTTTTCTTAAGTTGTTTCACGAGGAAGTTTTGCTTCTCTCGTTTGGATCATTGAGATATTGTGTAGCCCTTTTTATGCATTCTGTAAGGTAGAAATCTTGATTTCCTATGTTTGTGTGACCAATATCATGGTCTTTCTAACGGGGTCATCAAAAGATCCTGTGCATGGGTGCCTTCTAGATACTGTTGTAATGATACCTTCTGGTGCCAAGTTCAATACTATTGTAATTGCACCTAGTGGTGCCATGAAATAAATAAATAAAATATTTGAAAGGTTCATTGAGAAATCTTTGTTTTCTAAATTGGGTAGTTGAAGGATCTTGTTTCTTGAGCTGGGTCATAGAGAATCTTGTTTTCCCTTCTTATTGTTTAGGTATTTGGATAATATTATTTTTTGAATATGGCAACTAATAAATTATGTTGTCCTTTCTCTTTGTTTTGGTATCTAGATAACCTTATTTTCTGAGTTGGGCAACTAAGAACCTTTTCTTTTTACATTTAGGTGACAAAGATGTTGATTTTGTACCTAGGAAAGTGGGCTCTCCATATGTGTTTGGTGATGGCCAAGCCCCTTGATGTTACAGCTGCACATTTGAATTTTTTTAATAATGAATTCATGTCATTTAGAAGGGACTGCCATGTTTTTATTTTGTAATATCAAGTTTCCAGCTCCACTGCATTTGATATGGTTGGACTTTGTTGATGGCTATTTAAAACCACACTTTAATACTACACAATGTTGCATGTACATAGTTCTTGTAGTTTTTTATTACAAAATGAAGCCATTCCTTGTCTTGCAATGAATTTGGCCTTGGATATTTTTTGGTGGCATTTCTTTGGACTTTTGGCTTTTCACCATCATGTGCATATTAAGGGATTGTGTTTGGGCATATTCCTTGTCTCAGAGATTCATGATTTTCCCTGTATTTTTGCAGTCTCATGTAAACCATGTTTGGGAATGATTCTTGAAATTGTTTTTTTAGTTCTAACATGTATTCTTTTTAGTTGCTAAATTGCTAATCAATTTATGTATTTGACATGGATGGACGGCAATCCATATGATTTTAAACTAAACATTGAGTGCAACCATGCAACCCTCTCTGGGCACAGGTAAGCAAAATTCCCACTAACGTTCTATCAACTCTAATTCTAGTGTCATTGGATTCTGGTAAATTCAGTTTAAAGTCTGTCACTTATCTTCCCCTTGATAGTTTTATTTCCTTGTGATTTCACCTAGGGACCAAATTATATGTTTATTTCTGAATGTTTATAGTCCAATAGTAAAATGGATGATATCTTTGGGAATTAATATATGCTAACTTTTTTTAGTTGTCATCATGAGCTCGAAATGGCACGAATTTATGGGATGCTTGGTAATATTGACGCAAACATCAGAGATTCCTAGACAAGTAATGGGGCTTATAGTCTTCTTTTGTTTGATTGAATTCATAAGTTTCCACTTTCGAAGAATGAATTGCATCCCTTTGTGAGATAATATTTTATATTTTGTATTCAACATGTCTAGGTTGGGATACTGATCAATTTGAAAGAGCACTCATCTCATCAGTCTCTGGCATGCTCATATAAGGGATCGGGCCATAAAAAAACATGGGTGGTGTGATTCTGAGAACAATGGGATAGTTCCTATGACAGCATGAATGGGTTCATTGCAATGCATGGGCTCTTTGATGGACTATAACTAAAAAGGAAGGCCTACTTCCCTCCATTATTGTCAACAACATCATTTGGGGTTGTCTGAAGGTGTATATAGCAAAACCAATTGGGTATATCTGATATCTATCAAAAAATAGTTGGGTATCTATGCACTAAAGAGAAATAATTGAATTACAGTCTTAGCTAATAATCATTTGCTTCTATATTGTTGAAAAATGTATTAGGGATACAGGGTTTTCTTTGTGAAGGTCACTAGGTATACATAGGTATTTTCTGTGACAAATCTGTTGGGTATACAAGGTTTTTTCATGTGAAGATTCATTTGGTGTAGATGGTTTTTTCTTGTGAAAATTCATTGGGTTTTCAAATGGTTTTTTGTGACAATTCATTGGGTACACAGTTTATTTTTTGTAAGTATCATTTGGATTGTCAGTGATGGGCGGTAACTAGAGAAAGGTAAAAAGTGCCCTGGAATTGAATGGATTCAACAGGCATAGGTGCACCTCTCATTCTGACCTCTGATTCCATCAAATTATCCTTCCCCTATGGGCTATGAACAAGCAGCATGACCTCTAGGGTGGGATTATTGTTTTGATATAATATTTGCTTTAATTCATTCTCTCTCTCTCTCTCTCAGACTTTTCTTTGTGTCATTTTTGTCTTATGATGTAGACTTACTTTTACAAGCACAAAGGTATAAATCTAAGGTTCATTTTATTTGATATTTTGGGAAAAATATAGCTTTTGTTGTTGGTCCATTGAGCAGTCTAGTTTTCTTGAGTTGTTTCACGGGGAAGTTTTGCTTCTCTCATTTGGATCATTGAGATATTTTGTATCCCTTTTTATGCATTCTGTAAGGTAGAAATATAGATTTCCTATGTTTGTGTGACCAAGATCATGGTCTTTCCGACTGGGTCATTAAAAGATCCTGTGCCTGGGTGTCTTGTGGATACTGTTGTAATGATACCTTCTGGTGCCAAGTTTAGTACTATTGTAATTGCACCTAGTGGTGCCATGAAATAAATAAATAAAATCTTTGAAAGGTTCATTGAAAAATATTTGTTTTCTAAATTGGGTAGTTGAAGGCTCTTGTTTATTGAGTTCGGTCATAGAGAATCTTGTTTTCCCTTCTTGTTGTTTAGGTATTTGGATAATCTTATTTTTTGAATATGGAAACTAAGAAATTGCGTTGTCCTTTCTCTTTGTTTTGGTATCTAGATAACCTTATTTTCTGAGTTGGGCAACTGAGAACCTTTTCTTTTTACATTTAGGTGACAAAGATGTTCATTTTGTACCTAAGAAAGTGGGCTCTCCATATGTGGTTGGCGATGGCCAGGCCCCTTGATGTTACAGCTACAAATTTGAATTGTTTTATTAATGAATTCATGTAATTTAGAAGGGATTGCCATGCTTTTCTTTTGTAATATCAATTTTCCAGCTCCACTGCATTTGATATGGTTGGGATTTGTTGATGCCTGTTTAAAACCACACTTTAATACTACACAATGTTGCATGTACATAGTTCTTGTAGTTTGTTATTACAAAATGAAGCCATTCCTTGTTCTGTAAGGAATTTGGACTTGGATGGTTTTTTTTGGCATTCTTTGGACTTTTGGCTTTTCACCATCATGTGCATATTAAGGGATTGTGTTTGGGCATATTCCTTGTCTCATAGATTCATGATTTCCCCTGTATTTTTTTAGTCTCCTATAAACCATGTTTGGGAATGATTCTTGAAATTGTTTTTTTAATTCTAACATGTATTGTTTCTAGTTGCTAAATTGCTAATCAATTTCTGCATTTGACATGGCTGGACTGCAATCCAGATGATTTTAAACTGAACATTGAGTGCAACCATGCAACCCTCTCTGGGCACAGGTAAGAAAAATTCCCACTAACGTTCTATCAAACTGCTAATTCTAGTGTCATTGGATTCTGGTAAAGTCACTGTAAAGTCTGTCAGTTATCCACCCCTTGATAGTTTTATTTCATTGTGATTTCTCCTAGGGACCAAATTATATGTTTACTTCTGAATGTTTACAGTCCAGTATTAAAATGGATGATATATTTGGGAATCGATATATGATGACTTTTTCAGTTGTCATGATGAGATGGAAATGGCACGAATTTATGTGATGCTTGGTAATATTGATGCAAACATTGGAGATGCCCAACCAGGTAATGGGGCTTATAGTCATGTTTTGTTTGATTCAATTCATAAGTTTCCACTTTTGAAGAATGGATCACATCCCTTTGTGAGCTAATATTTTATATTTTGTATTCAACATGTCTAGGCTGGGATACTGATGAATTTGGAAGATCACTCATCTGAGTAGTCTCTGGCATGGTCATATAAGGGATCGGGCCATAAAAAAACCTGGGTGGTGTGATGCTGAGAACAATGGGATAGTGCCTATGGAAGCATGAATGGGATCATTGCAATGCATGGGCTCTTTGATGGCCTATAACTGAAAAGGAAGGCATACTTCCCTCCATTATTGTCAACAACATCATTAGGGTTTGTCTGAAGGTGTATATAGCAAAACCTATTGGGTATATATGATATCTGTCAAAAAACATTTGGGTATCTATGCAGTGAAGAGAAATCATTGAATTACAGTCTCAGCTAATAATCATTTGCTTCTATATTGTTGAAAAATGTATTGGGGATACAGGTTTTTCTCTATGAAGGTCACTAGGTACACATACCTATTTTCTATGAAAAATCTGTTGGGTATACAAGGCTTTTTCGTGTGAAGATTCATTTGGTGTAGGTGGTTTTTTCTTGTGAAAATTCATTGGGTTTTCATAGGTTTTTTTGTGACAATTCATTGGTTACACAGGTTCTTTTTTGTAAGTATCATTTGGATTTTTAGTGATGGGAAGTAAGTGGAGAAAGGAAAAAAGTGCCCTGGCATTGAATGGCTTTAGCAGTCATAGGTGCACCTCTCATTTGACCTCTGATTCCATCAAGTTCGCCTTCCCATATGGGCTATGAACAGGAAGCAGGACTTCTAGGGTGGGATTATTGTTTTGATATAATCTTTTCTTTAATTCATTCTCTCTCTCTCAGACTTTTCTTTGTGTCATTTTTTTCTTATGATGCAGACTTACTTTTACAAGCACAAAGGTATAAATCTAAAGTTGATTTTATTTGATATTTTGGGAAAAATATAGATTTTTGTTGTTGGTCCATTGAGCAGTCTTGTTTTCTTAAGTTGTTTCACGAGGAAGTTTTGCTTCTCTCATTTGGATCATTGAGATATTGTGTAGCCCTTTTTATGCATTCTGTAAGGTAGAAATCTTGATTTCCTATGTTTGTGTGACCAAGATCATGGTCTTTCCTATTGGGTCATTAAAAGATCATGTGCCTGGGTGCTTTATATATACTATTGTAATGATACCTTCTGGTGCCAAGTTTAGTACTATTGTAATTGCACCTAGTGGTGCCATGGAATAAATAAATAAAAAGCTTTGAAAGGTTCGTTGAAAAATATTTGTTTTCTAAATTGGGTAGTCGAAGGATCTTGTTTCTTTAGTTGGGTCATAGAGAATCTTGTTTTCCCTTCTTGTTGTTTAGGTATTTGGATAATCTTATTTTCTGAATATGGAAACTAAGAAATTACGTTGTCCTTTCTCTTTGTTTTAGTATCTAGATGTCACATACCCCAATTTTGTAAAATTATGTAATTTGTTTTATTATATTTTTGAGACATTATGTTAAACTTAATCCTAAGTAGGGATTGATGACTCAGCAGAGTCAACAGTTATGGAGTGTAATTCAGAATATTTTATTATTAATAAATAAATTATGGAGACAACAGCATGGGAGAGCTGTTAAAAGAGGTTACTGGTCAAACTGGTGGATGGAACTAGGTGGAAAGGAAAAAGGACAAGTGGCAGCATCCTCAAACACTTCCTAAGTTGCAGGTGGCAACTTCCCTATATTTGGGGTCATGATTTCCCAAGAAAGTGGAATCAGGGTAGGTGGCTCATTAAATGACAGTTAACCCAACAAAGACCTAGGCAATCTTTTAAAAGTACTCAATGAAGAGAGCTGGGGGCTGCTCAGATTTTATTCCAGAGAGAATTCATTCAGGTGAATGTTATTCAGGAATTTCATTGAGGAAAGAGGGAAAAACAGTAAGGAAGTGTTTTGAGTGGATTGTTGCAGTAACTTGATTTTTATTACAGCTATTGGGCTGAGAGAACTGACTAATAGTTCTGAGTTAATACTGAGTTGAAGACTGGTATCTGATTTGCTGCACCTAGTTCTAGCCAGGGAGACCAGAGCAAGCTCGGGGGTCCTGAGAAGTCGTTGTCTGAGCGCTCTCCAGGAGTTGGTAGGGAGGAACGGCCTCCCATTGCTGTTGTTGTCCACAGCTTAAACAGGTTCTGTAATTTATTTCTTTATGTTTACTGAGTATGAATGGATGCATGTTGTGTTTATTTATATGTCTGAGTAATTAGTTAGTTTCAGTAAAGTTTGTATTTCAGAATATCAGAAGTTAAATCTGTTAATAGTACTGTGTTTTTCCACATCTGGTATCACTAGACCGTACTCCAGCACAGTATCTCGGTGTTGAGAAGTACTATACTTTTGAACCGAGTTCCCTATTTTTACTTGCAGTTGCTACTAGTGTTTTCATCAAATCCATAAGTTATCTTCTTACAGTATTAAAAACTAGTCTTAATACTGCATCTTGGTTTTCTGAAAATACTAGCTGTAAAAATGAAAAGATAGACTAAGTATCCCTGTAGTTTAAATTATGATTTTATCTTCTAGTTTTAAAGAGGATTTAACCCTTTTACAGTTAAATAAAGCAAAGCTAACAATAGGATATAAATTATGTATTTGTAAATTATTTGTTTGATGTTACAGACAAATTATGTTGGTATCAGTCTGCAATATATTTAAGAATGCAATTATCTAAGTACTGTATACTCTTTTATTTAACTAAGTTTTAACACATTTCATAACTAATACTCTATTTTAATTATGGTAAACATATACACAGTTATTTATATAGAAATGTATACGAAAACATACTAAATGATATTAAATAGGTAATATATAGAATTATTCAGGTATTACAACTAATTAAAGAACCCAAATCAAACATTAGATAAATAACATTAAATATCAATCAAAGAGTATTGACAAGAAGTAGAATCATTATTGATTCACCAATAATGTTTTCTAAAATATATATATTATAAAAGTAACATTCCAGTGTTATATTATTATTACCATTACAAACCTAGTCTATTTATATTCAAGACATAAATAAATATAGTTCATGTATAAATTAATTACACTCTGTGTATTATAAGGTAAATGAATATTACTCACAATAGTATTGTCAAATAAAAACACAACATGCCTATCTAATTCGAAAGATTATACTTGCATTTATAATTTCCACTAAGTAGAAATTAGGGTAATAAGCTTATATGGAAAAACTTAATAACACATTTATTAAACAATAAGTTGGAAATTTCTTTATTTACAGAACTCTATTACATTAAAATGAATTGTAGTATTATAACACAACCTACAATAAAGTAAGAAAATAGTAATAACAGATGCGATATTAATATAAGGGTATAACCCTCTAAGCAATTATAATTTAAGAAATTACTACATACAGTAACACAGTAAAAGAATTCATTAATATTACTATAATAAAGTCACAGAGAATCATATGCTCGAATGACGAGCTTAACCTTTAAGGTTAAAATCTTTTTATTTATGTTGCTCACAGTCAACCAATGGGTCTACAATGTTAATTTAAAATGTCAGGTTGAGCAACTGATTGTATCACAACTGTAAGAATTTGGGTTGAACCCCGTAAGTTCATTTTATACAAATAAAACAAATATTAAGAATTAAAAATAACTTTTCCATTCACGGCCGCATTCTAAATTTATAGTTCTGCTTTTGTAAACCTTTATAATCTTATCAATTTTTCCTGAACAAAGTATAGATACAAAATACATGCTTAAAACAACTCAAGATGCAGAAAACAATTTTATTAAGCGGTATTGCAAAACTCGGGTGAAAACCCTGATCAAGTTAAGAGCACAACAAGAAAAGCAAAGCGTGAAGCCGTAACCTCACTCTACAGGCAGGCTTACAGCCATCACTTTTCCTTTTGGTTTTTATACAGTAATTTCCTTAATAGAAAATATTAAATGCAAAGTAAAAGCGAGTATATATTTACAGTCTCGACCGAAATCATAATACATATGTTCATCGCAGGGGTTAACCCTGCTAAAAAACTATTTTATTTAACCTACATCTAGATACGATAGAATGGAACCAAAGTAACCACGGAGTTGTATCCATTCACTAAAAACCAGCAAGGAGGAACGCCGTGTTGAGACCGGGCTTACCGGAGAAAGCCAGCAGCCGATTTTATGCATTTTCCCAAGCCTTGAGGAGGGAGACCGAAGCTGTAGCAAAGGAAGCAGTCTATCTTTAAAACCCTTAAAGCATGCTTTTGTAAAGTAATTATTGTATTTATAAAGAAGATTACTCTGTGCTTACCTTCGAGGTCAAATGACTTCACGGCCGTTGAAAAATGATAGATACAACGCTAGCAGGATGAATGCTAATCCTTCCTTCACCTCAGAGACGGTTGAGCCGCTGGATTCAAGGGTGTCTGTCACCTTGGAGAACAATCTAAAGCATTACTGGAAGGAATACATTTACACGATGGTAGGTCTGGCACTAAAGATGAGGGAGAAACCCTAAGAAGATCTACTTTTCTCTTAAACTCTTTCAACAAGTTTCTCAACACCGTAAGCCTCTACACCTTGCAGTAGGAAGGTCATGAAAAACTGGAGCAATGTAGAAATAACTCGCAGGCAGCATGCACACAGTAAGAGTAATCGGACCGGGAAGAGTTGCAGAGCAGCCGAAGGCCGAGAGCAAAGGAGCAATGACCATTAGGGTTGATAGTTGTTTCTCCTTTATAATACCAGCATTAAGCATCTCTATGAGGTATTGAATCAGTTAATGAGTTTACTGTAATGCAACCATAGAGGTAAATAATAATTCTTATCTAGTACAGTAAATAAATCTGGGTTATCATGTTCTTACCCAACTTGCTTATCTGTTGTTACTACAACCTGTCAAGTTACAATAAGTTTTCCAATGTAAAGAATCTGGAGTTAATAATAATAATCTATATACATTTTTACTTCCAGAAATTATAATATTTTCTATCTAATACATGTCTGTACTTATCATTTAAGGATTTACATTGATTGAAAAAAAAAACTATTTCTATTTCCAAGATAACAATTGAATATCGTCTAAAGCGCCTTTAGACTTAGTCCTAGATTTTTCATGATAAAACTTATTAGGAGTTTCCAGGTTTAGATTATCCTTAAGAGTTGTGATAACCATTTACATAACTTTTAGTCACGCCTTTACTTATTAAACCTTGTGACTCTTTTGTTCGAAGGATGACAAAGCCTAATGCGACTATAAAGGATCTAAGACGAAAATAAGAGGTTAAAGATATATATAGAATGACGATCCCAAACAAACTGGAGAAAACTCAAATCAACTAGTGGATTATAAAGCTGGGTTTCTATAAGTTACAGTCCTATTAAGACTAGTCCTTTACCATTATGCAAGGTTCAAATAATGGCATTAAAGTTATAGCTTGTAACATCTATACTTAACCCTTACTCCACTAGATTATAGATTTTAATAAATGATCGATTTAAAGTCTTCTCTTGAGGCCAATGTAGTTGATCACATGGATTATATGGTTATGAGTTTTATGAACCATTATAACTCCATATAAAACCTCTATCCTTGTAACTTTTACTATGCAAAGTTTATAATATAAATAAACAAGTATTAATATTTACAAAGCAAAGGTTGAAATAACATAGTTTTTTTATTTTATTTACAACGCATAGTTTACTAGGCATTGATCTAATAATGCGGATGTGAATATAATGAAGGTAAAAACCATAGGATAGCAACCCTATGGAGAATATCCTTGCGATGATTGTTTGGGAGTCAAATGGTTGACAACTTCGTTATAAAACATTAGACATCTACCCACTGCATGAGAGAAAGAAAAACTGCTGCATTAGCTTAGAAGCTAAGTAAGCCCAGCCTGTCATAGCAATCCCCCTTGCAGTTGCAAACAGAAAACAATTAGTGACTGACAAGAAACTCATCATTTACATTAAGCACAAGTAAAGATCATTCAGTTACAATTCAAGTAGCATAAACTAATCAATAATTAATGACTGCATTAGTGTGATTATATGCTATATATAAAAGTTTTAAATTTTTTTGAAATTTTTGGGGTTTGACATGTAGTATCAGAGCCAGGTTCAAACACTAGGCCTTGATGTGGCCCAATTACTTTCCGCATAACAGTAAAAAAATAATATACTAATCTGTATTTTGTCTTATGTGAAAAGCAAAAAATTAATTTTCTGAATCTAACAGACAGGTATGGAGAACTTAGGAGAATATGCTGGGGAGGAATCTCCAAACACTGAGGCCAGACAAATGTCTAGAGAACCTATGATTGAGGAGATAACTGCTCACTCCTCAGCATTCATGCAGACCATAAAAGGTTTAAAGACTGAATTAGAATCAGTCAAAAAGGATAATGAACGAATTCTGAAGACTCAAGAGGAGTTAAATCAAATTCTGATAGAGAAATTTCAGACTGAAGGAAAAAATATAAGGTCAGAATCTGAAGAAGCTAGCCATCTAAAAGGGTCTAAAAAGATGAAATTAGCTGAACCTGATAGTAGTTCATCATCAGAAGGAAGAAAGGAAAAGCAGAGCTACTACACTACTAGTGATAGTAGTGAGGCCGAGCTGTATAAAAGGAAGAAAAAGTACAGGCCTTATGAAGACATTTCTGGGGAGTTCAAGAAAATAAAACCCCCAACCTTCAATGGAGAAACTGAAAAAGGAGAAGAGGCAGAATCCTAGTTATCCGGGATGAGAAAATATTTTCAGATTTATAATTATTCAAATCAGCTGAAGGCAAGAATGGCTATATATAACCTTTCAGGAAAGGCAGATATATGGTGGCAAGATTTGAAGAAGGTTAAGGGGATTAAATAAAAAGAGGTCAATTGGAGTACTTTTAAAAGGTACTTCAAGAAGAAGTTCCTGTCTGAACAATACTATGAAGAGAGGGCCAAGGAATTTTATGAGTTAAAGCTTGGGTCCATGACTATGAAAGACTTAAACAGCAAGTTCTTAAGTCTGTTAAGGTATGTGCCGTATTTAGTTGATGAGAAACCTAAGGTACAGTGGTTTCTCAGCTGCTTGCCATACCACATAAAAGACAGAATCGAATATGATAACCCCAAAACTTTGGAAGAATCCATGCGAAAAGCTAATTTCTGTTTTGAACAGAACAAAAAGAAGGAAGGAATAGCCAATTGGAAGGTTAAAAAGAATGGTAACCAGTCTGAATTCAAGAAAAAGGAGTATGTACCCCAGAAAAATTTTCGGAACAACAAGAACAGAAACCATTCTAATGGTAAGAACTTTCAAGGAAGCAAAAATGGTGCTTCAAATAACTCCAATAACTTCAAGGGCAGCAAGGAGGTTTCTAACAATCGTGGAAATTTCACTAAGAATTTCGAAAGGAAGGAACCTGTTAAGTGTTGGGAGTGAAATGGCCCACACTATGCTTCAGTTTGCCCAAATCGGAAGAAGCCAAACAACAATATTCATACAATACAAGATGAAATGACTGTTGGAGACTTTGCAAGGACCATGCCCCGAATTAATGTAGCGTTGGAGAATCGCCAAGCTGAGTACCAAACTTCCATGGTGGAAGTAGAAGGTATGGTTAATAAAACTCCTGTAACTATTTTGATAGATCCAGGTGCTAGCCTAAGTTATATTTCACCGCAGATAGTAGAAAAGTGTAATCTGACTGTTGAAAAGTTTGATAACTCTTGGCTAGTTCAACTAGCCACATGGGCAAAAAGGAAGGTAAATTGTTATGTTAAAGATTGTGCTTTAGATATGAATGATTTTCAAACTACTGTTAAATTAAATGTTTTGCCACTTGGTTCGTATGACATACTTATAGGTATGGACTGGTTAGAACAACACAGGGTAGTTTTAAACTGTTTTGATAAAACGTTTACATGTGTAAATAATAATGAACAGCCTGTAATAGTTAAAGGTATTCCTAGGAAGACTGTGGTTAGGCAGATCTCTGCGTTGCAGCTCAAAAGAGCATTCAGGAAAGGATGCAAGGCCTATGCTGTAATCCTTACAGATGAGGCAAATAATGTTGAAAAAGATAAAATAAAAATAGAGAATATTCCTGTGTTAAATGAATTTATTGATGTTTTTCCAGAGGAAATTCCAGGATTACCTCCTAGGAGGGAACTAGATTTCACAATAGAGCTGGTACCAGGTGCGGTACCTAGCTCGAAAGCTCTGTATCGTATGAATATTTTGGAACTTAACGAATTAAAATCACAGTTAAAGGAATTAATCGATAAGAAATATATTAGAACTAGTGTTTCCCCTTGGGGAGCACCAGTAATATTTGTAAAAAGAAAGACGGAACTATGCGACTTTGCATAGATTACCGTCAGCTCAATAAAATGACAATTAAAAACAGATATCCGTTGCCCCGCATAGACGATCTTTTTGATCAGCCGCGCGGAGCAACAGTGTTCTCTAAGATAGACCTGAGATCAGGCTATCATCAGGTGAGAATTAAAGAAGAGGACATATTCAAGACAGCTTTCAGAACTAGGTATGGACATTACGAATTTGTCGTAATGCCATTCGGGCTTACTAATGCCCCAGCCGTCTTTATGTGTCTAATGAATAACATAATGCATAAATACTTAGATAAGTTTGTTGTTGTATTCATCGATGATATTTTAATTTATTCTAAAAATGAAGAGGAACATAAGGAACATTTGCGGATAGTCTTACAAGAACTGCGAGAGCAACAACTCTTTGCGAAGTTCAGTAAGTGTGATTTCTTCAGAGATGAAATCCAGTACTTAGGTCACGTAGTGACTAAGGAAGGGATCTCAGTGGATCCTGAAAAGATCAGGGCAATTGAAGAATGGCCAGTACCAAAAGACATAACAGATGTTAGGTCTTTCATGGGAATCACCGGTTATTACCGGAGATTCATAGAAGGCTTTTCAAAAATATCCAACCCAATCACTTCTTTGCAAAAGAAAGGCAAGAAGTTCGATTGGAACTTAAAATGTGAAGAAAGCTTTAAGAAACTAAAAACTTTATTAACAACTGCGTCAATTTTAAGAATAGCGGATCCCAATAAAGATTTCGTGGTTTGCACTGATGCTTGTAATGACGGTCTAGGTGGAGTACTGACTCAGGATGGGCATGTTATTGCCTATGAGTCCAGGAAGCTAAAGATCCATGAAAAGAATTATGCCACGTATGATTTGGAACTAGCTACTGTTATTCATGCCTTAAAAATGTGGCGACACCACTTAATAGGCAGAAATTTTACTTTAATGACTGATAATAAGGGTCTGAAATACTTTTTAGATCAGCCTAATTTAAATGCAAGGCAATCAAGATGGTTAGACTTCCTAAGTGAATACGATTTCGAAATTCAACACATAAAAGAAAAAGAAAATAAAGTAGTTGATGCTTTGAGCAGAAATGCAAAGTTGAATTTTACAACAGCAATCAGTACTTATAATTCTGATTTAAATGAACAGCTAACTGAAGGGATAAAATTGGATGAAAATTATCAAAAATTACAAGCTACAGCTAAGGAAGAACCCACAGAAAGTTTAATTAAGGGTTATAGTTTAAATAAAGATGGATTTTTATTGTTTAAGGACAGACTGTATGTGCCAAATGTGTCTGAAATTAAATTACTGATTCTGGATGAAGTGCATAAAACCCCTTATTCAGGGCATCCATGCTACCAGAAGACTGTCACCATTTTGAGAAAAGATTATTTTTGGCCTAATATGAAGTCTGAAATAGCTGAGTATATAGCTAGATGTCTGGACTGTCAACAAGTGAAGACAGAACATCAACATCCAGCTGGGTTATTGCAACCCTTGCCTATTCCTAGCTGGAAGTGGGAAATAATCAGCTTAGATTTCATTACTGGATTACCCAGAAATCAAAATCAAAATGATTCAATTATGGTGGTAGTGGATAAATTAAGTAAATCAGCACATTTTATTCCTGTTAAAACCACTTACAAGGCTGCAAATATAGCAGACATTTTCTTAAAACAAATTTTTCGGCTACATGGTGTACCAAAAGTTATTATTTCAGACAGGGATCATAAATTCACAGGGAATTTCTGGAAATCCTTGTTTAAAGGATTAAACACCACACTGAATTTCAGCACCTCTTTCCATCCTCAGACGGACGGACAGACTGAAAGAGTTAATCAGGTGTTGGAAGATCTGTTAAGAATGTATGTTAAGGATCAGCTAGGTAAGTGGGAGGATTATTTGCATTTAGCGGAATTTGCATACAATAACAATTATCAATCATCAGCTAAGTTCAGTCATTTTGAAATTCTGTATGGGCGTAAATGTAACACTCCTATCTCCTGGAATAATCCAGTAGATAGATTAGTGTTGGGGCCCGAATTATTAAAAGAAATGGAACAGATTGTAAAACAAGTGCAGGAGAACTTGAAGGTTGCCCAGGATCAGCAACAGAGCCAAGCAGATTTGAAAAGAACTCCTAAAGAGTTCCAAGTGGGTGAGCATGTGTTCATAAAGGTAAGACCAAAGAAGAGCTCCCTAAGATTAGGGAGCTGTGCAAAATTAGCACCACGCTACTGTGGTCCATTTGAAATTTTATCTAGAGTTAGTCAAGTAGCATATCAGCTAGCATTACCACCTAATCTAAAAGTACACAATGTTTTTCATATTTCTGTTCTAAAAAAGTATGTTCATGATGCTACTCATGTAATTGATTGGAATGTTGTACAGGTAGAACCAGAAGGGGAAGTTCTGGTGGAACCGGATTGTATCCTTGGGAGGAGGGAAATTACTCTGCGGAAATGCACAATTGGACAGCTGAAGGTGCAATGGAAGCACCTTAGTCCTGAAGAAGCTACTTGGGAAATGGAGAGTAAGATGCGGGAATTAGCATACCCGAATCTGTTCCAGGAGGTTCCTGAGGAAGAAGAATAAGTAACATCGAGGACGATGTTACATTTTAAAGGGGTGTGTATGTCACATACCCCAATTTTGTAAAATTATGTAATTTGTTTTATTATATTTTTGAGACATTATGTTAAACTTAATCCTAAGTAGGGATTGATGACTCAGCAGAGTCAATAGTTATGGAGTGTAATTCAGAATATTTTATTATTAATAAATAAATTATGGAGACAACAGCATGGGAGAGCTATTAAAAGAGGTTACTGGTCAAACTGGTTGATGGAACTAGGTGGAAAGGCAAAAGGACAAGTGGCAGCATCCTCAAACACTTCCTAAGTTGCAGGTGGCAACTTCCCTATATTTGGGGTCATGATTCCCCAAGAAAGTGGAATCAGGGCAGGTGGCTCATTAAATGACAGTTAACCCAACAAAGACCTAGGCAATATTTTAAAAGTACTCAATGAAGAGAGCTGGGGGCTGTTCAGATTTTATTCCAAAGAGAATTCATTGAGGTGAATGTTATTCAGGAATTTCATTGAGGAAAGAGGGAAAAATAGTAAGGAAGTGTTTTGAGTGGATTGCTGCAGTAACTTGATTTTTATTACAGCTATTGGGCTGAGAGACCTGACTCATAGTTCTGAGTTAATGCTGATTTGAAGACTGGTATCTGATTTGCTACACTTAGTTCCAGCCAGGGAGACCAGGGCAAGCTCGGGGGTCCTGAGAAGTCACTGTCTGAGTGCTCTCCAGGAGTTGGTAGGGAGGAACGGCCTCCCATTGCTGTTGTTGTCCACAACTTAAACAGGTTCTGTAATTTATTTCTTTATGTTTACTGAGTATGAATGGATGCATGTTATGTTTATTTATATGTCTGAGTAATTAGTTAGTTTCAGTAAAGTTAGTATTTCAGAATATCAGAAGTTAAATCTGTTAATAGTACTGTGTTTTTCCACATCTGGTATCACTAGACAGTACTCCAGCATAGTATCTCGGTGTTGAGAAGTACTATACTTTTGAACCGAGTTCCCTATTTTTACTTACAGTTGCTACTAGTGTTTTCATCAAATCCATAAGTTATCTTCTTACAGTCTTAAAAACTAGTCTTAATACTGTATCTTGGTTTTCTGAAAATACTAGCTGTAAAAATGAAAAGATAGACTAAGTATCCCTGCAGTTTAAATTATGATTTTATCTTCTAGTTTTAAAGAGGATTTAACCCTTTTCGAGTTAAATAAAGCAAAGCTAACAATAGGATATAAATTATGTATTTGTAAATTATCTGTTTGATGTTACAAACAAATTATGTTGGTATCAGTCTGCAATATATTTAAGAATGCAATTATCTAAGTACTGTATACTCTTTTATTTAACTAAGTTTTAACACATTTCATAACTAATACTCTATTTTAATTATGGTAAACATATACACAGTTATTTATATAGAAAGGTATACGAAAACATACTAAATGATATTAAATAGGTAATATATAGAATTATTCAGGTATTACAACTAATTAAAGAACCCAAATCAAACATTAGATAAATAACATTAAATATCAATCAAAGAGTATTGACAAGAAGTAGAATCATTCTTGATTCACCAATAATGTTTTCTAAAATATATATATTATAAAAGTAACATTCCAGTGTTATATTATTATTACCATTACAAACCTAGTCTATTTATATTCAGGACATAAATAAATATAGTTCATGTATAAATTAATTACACTCTGTGTATTATAAGGTAAATGAATATTATTGACAATAGTATTGTTAAATAAAAACACAACAGGCCTATCTAATTCGAAAGATTATACTTGCATTTATAATTTCCACTAAGTAGAAATTAGGGTAATAAGCTTATATGGAAAAACTTAATAACACATTTATTAAACAATAAGTTGGAAATTTCTTTATTTACAGAACTCTGTTACATTAAAATGAATTGTAGTATTATAACACAACCTACAATAAAGTAAGAAAATAGTAATAACAGATGCGATATTAATATAAGGGTATAACCCTCTAAGCAATTATAATTTAGGAAATTACTACATACAGTAACACAGTAAAAGAATTCATTAATATTACTATAATAAAGTCACACAGAATCATATATTTCTCGAATGACGAGCTTAACCTTTAAGGTTAAAATCTTTTTATTTATGTTGCTCACAGTCAACCAAAGGGTCTACAATGTTAATTTAAAATGTCAAGTTGAGCAACTGATTGTATCACAACTGTAAGAATTTGGGTTGAACCCTGTAAGTTCATTTTATACAAATAAAACAAATATTAAGAATTAAAAATAACTTTTCCATTCACGGCCACATTCTAAATTTATAGTTCTTCTTTTGTAAACCTTTATAATCTTATCATTTTTTCCTGAACAGAGTATAGATACAAAATACATGCTTAAAACAACTCAAGATGCAGAAAACGCTTTTATTAAGCGGTATTGCAAAACTCGGGTGAAAACCCTGATCAAGTTAAGAGCACAGCAAGAAAAACAAAGCGTGAAGCCGTAACCTCACTCTACAGGCAGGCTTACAGCCATCACTTTTCCTTTTGGTTTTTATACAATAATTTCCTTAATAGAAAATCTTAAATGCAAAGTAAAGGCAAGTATATATTTACAGTCTCGACCGAAATCATAATACATATGTTCATCGTACGGGTTAACCCTGCTAAAAAACTATTTTATTTAACCTACAGCTAGATACGATAGAATGGAACCAAAGTAACCACGGAGTTGTATCCATTCACTAACAACCAGCAAGGAGGAATGCCGTGTTGAGACCGGGCTTACCGAAGAAAGCCAGCAGCCGAGTTTATGCATTTTCCCAAGCCTTGAGGAGGGAGACCGAACTTGTAGAAAAGGAAGTAGTCTATCGTGGAGACCGAACCTGTAGCAAAGGAAGCAGTCTATCTTTAAAACCCTTAAAGCATGCTTTTGTAAAGTAATTATTGTATTTATAAAGAAGATTACTCTGTGCTTACCTTCGAGGTCAAATGACTTCATGGCCGTTGAAAAACGATAGATACAATGCTAGCAGGATGAATGCTAATCCTTCCTTCACCTCAGAGACGGTTGAGCCGCTGGATTCAAGGGTGTCTGTCACCTTGGACAACAATTTAAAGCGTTACTGGAAGGAATACATTTGCACGATGGCAGGTCCGGCACTAAAGCTGAGGGAGAAACCCTAAGAAGATCGAATTTTCTCTTAAACTCTTTCAACACGTTTCTCAACACCGTAAGCCTCTACACCTTGCAGTAGGAAGGTCATGAAAAACTGGAGCAGTGTAGAAATAACTTGCAGGCAGCACGTACACAGTAAGAGTAATCGGACCGAGAAGAGTTGCAGAGCGGCCGAAGGCCGAGAGCAAAGGAGCAATGACCATTAGGGTTGGTCAAAATGTTTTTAAACGCCAGTGCATGGCCAAGGAGTGGCCACGTTAGTACAAAAATAAATTACATGCAGTGGGTAGATGTCTAATATTTTATAACGAAGTTGTCAACCATTTGACTCCCAAACAATCATCGCAAGGATATTCTCCATAGGGTCGCTATCCTATGGTTTTTACCTGCATTATATTCACATCCTCATTATTAGATCAATGCCTAGTAAACTATGCGTTGTAAATAAAAAAAAAACTATGTTATTTCAACCTTTGCTTTGTAAATATTAGTACTTGTTTATTTATATTATAAAATTTGCATAGTAAAAGTTACAAGGATAGAGGTTTTATATGGAGTTATAATGGTTCATAAAACTCATAACCATATAATCCATGTGATCAACTACACTGGCCTCAAGAGAAGACTTTAAACCGATCATTTCTTAAAATTTATAATCTTGTGGAGTAAGGGTTAAGTATAGATGTTACAAGCTATAACTTTAATGCCATTATTTGAACCTTGCATAATGGTAAAGGACTAGTCTTAATAGGACTGTAACTTATAGAAACCCAGCTTTATAATCCACTAGCTGATTTGAGTTTTCTCCAGTTTGTTTGGGATCGTCATTCTATATATATCTTTAACCTCTTATTTTCGTCTTAGATCCTTTATAGTCGCATTAGGCTTTGTCATCCTTCGAACACAAGAGTCACAAGGTTTAATAAGTAAAGGCGTGACTAAAAGTTATGTAAATGGTTATCACCATTCTTAAAGATAATCTAAACCTGGAAACTCCTAATAAGTTTTATCATGAAAAATCTAGCACTAAGTCTAAAGGCGCTTTAGACGATATTCAATTGTTATCTTGGAAATAGAAATAGCTTTTTTTTTTCAATCAATGTAAATCCTTAAATGATAAGTACAGACATGTATTAGATAGAAAATATTATAATTTCTGGAAGTAAAAATGTATATAGATTATTATTATTAACTCCAAATTCTTTACATTGGAAAACTTATTGTAACTTGACAGGTTGTAGTAACAACAGATAAGCAAGTTGGGTAAGAACATGATAACCCAGATTTATTTACTGTACTAGAGAAGAATTATTATTTACCTCTATGGTTGCATTACAGTAAACTCATTAACTGATTCAATACCTCATAGAGATGCTTAATGCTGGTATTATAAAGGAGAAACAACTATCATTTCTATAAGTAAATACCAATTTTCTTTCAGTAAGATCTCAAGGAAATATTATAGGAAAAGCTTTACCTGTAAAAGCTTGATAGACTGGCTAGCATGCATATATATTTATATTTTTTTTTTACTGAATGATTTGGTACAGCAAATTGTTATCTATTACTTAAAAGATCTGTTAGCAGTGACCTGAACTTTACCTGTATATCTGTAAGAGAAAGAAAAACTGCTGCATTAGCTTAGAAGCTAAGTAAGCCCAGCCTGTCATAGCAATCCCCCTTGCGGTTGCAAACAGAAAACAATCAGTGACTGACAAGAAACTCATCATTTACATTAAGCACAAGTAAAGATCATTCAGTTACAATTCAAGTAGCATAAACTAATCAATAATTAATGACTGCATTAGTGTGATTATATGTTATATATAAAAGTTTTAAATTTTTTTGAAATTTTTGGGGTTTGACACTAGATAACCTTATTTTTTGAGTTGGGCTACTGAGAACCTTTTATTTTTACATTCAGGTGACAAATATGTTGATTTTGTACCTAGGAAAGTGGGCTCCCCATATGTGGTTGGTGATGGCCAGGCCCCTTGATGTTACAGCTGCACATCTGATTTTTTATATTAATGAATTCATGTAATTTAGAAGGGACTGCCATGCTTTTCTTTTGTAATATCAATTTTCCAGCTCCACTACATTTGAAATGGTTGGAATTTGTTGATGCCTATTTAAAACCACACTTTAATACTACACAATGGTTCATGTACATAGTTCTTGTAGTTTTTTATTACAAAATGAAGCCATTCCTTATCCTGCAAGGAATTTGGATTTGGATGTTTTCTAGTGGCATTTCTTTGGACTCTTGGCTTTTCACCATCATGTGCATATTAAGGGATTATGTTTGGCCATATTTCTTGTCTCATAGATTCATGATTTTCCATGTATTTTTGAAGTCTCCTGTAAACCATGTTTGGGAATGATTCTTGAAATTGTTTTTTTTAGTTCTAACATGTATTGTTTTTAGTTGCTAAATTGCTAATCAATTTCTGCATGTGACATGGTTGGACTACAATCTAGATGATTTTAAACTGAAAATTGAGTGCAACCATGCAACCCTCTCTAGGAAACACCCATATTTGTTACTTGTTGCTAAGGACATTAGTATTGAAAACTTTGTCGATTACCTTATATTTTAATATATGAATACTGATGGATGTCAGAACTTAAGCCCCATTACTCCCACGTCATAGTGATAGATAATTTATGCTAGTAATGTTATATTGATATCTACTTAAATTGGTTATGATTGGATGTATGGTAAAAAATGGTGATTTAGTTTTATCATTGTGCTCATTATTATCAGGAAGACATTTCCTTTTGTATATTAATGCACATCTGCTTTCAACTATACTGTCTGAGTACTGTTAATTTACTTTCAAGTTAACTTCAATTTAGATTCTGTTATTACTTAGGAAAAATATTACCACTTAGTTTAATACTTTAATGGACATTTTCATTTATGTTGGAAGAATAACTAACAAAACTATTTGGCTTACAAGAAGTTGAAAAAGAATTTTAATTTTCCAAATTCCCGAGAGGAAATACACAACCCACGACGCAGTAACAAAAGCATTAACACCTCTGAACAGGCACAAAAAAGAGTTGTAACAGGAGCATTAACAACCCAAAACAAGCACAAAATTATATGTTGTAATGGTATGAATTTTTCTCTGATAATAGCCTAGAGCATGTAGAATAGTGTGAAGAACAAACCTTACCATGCATCATAGGCACACATGAAGGTTCCAAATTTCAAACAGCATGCCATACTGAGTGGTGTGGAATAGTCCCAAAATAGAACAAGACATGCATGCAACCTAAGGCATGCAGAACAGGCTGAAACAAGCTAGAAAACATAATTTTGAACAGAAACCAAAGAAAATGTACAAACTTTTAAAAATATGAGGTGCACTAGATTCAACATAGGTGCAAGAACATACATACTACACACATCCTAAGGTAGGACAACTCACACAGTTTGAATAATTTTCAACACACAATTCATGGTAATTTTTTGCATGAAATTTGAGGCATTTCTTGCACATAATACAAAAGGTATTTTGTGACAAAAATTTAGGCACGGAGCCTAGGACTCAAACTTGATGCACACAGTTCGATGAGAAAACCCCATATGGTAATGTACGTAGATAGAAAACACAGAGAATTTATGAGAAATATATAAGAACAAATGTAGACTATACTAAATAAAATATATCCCCTACTAAAAGAGAACCCTTTATTGACATTACAGAATAAGATCAATGTTAACTGGCCTCTTCAAAGGGAAAACATCTAAACAAGCAGCACATGAATACAACATCATTACTCCTTGAAAAAACATTGCATAGATTCATCCCTCTATAAACAATGTCTAATGCCCAAAACCTAACCACTAGTGGGCCAAACATTAATGACTACCAAATACCTAGTGGGACTTATTTCATAAGGATGGCCCTTTTCCAGTAATTAAATACACACCAACTACCTAGTGGGGCTTGTTCAAAGAGAATGGCTCCATACATTAATAAATTGACTCCTAAGTACCCTTAAGTAGAGAGGTTAGGGTAGGACCCTAACAAAGAAAAAAATTGTACAAAATACAAAATGTTTGGAAGTGCATAAATTTTCTAGTATGAAAACACTCAAGTAGTAAGAAGTCTCAATCATCTACAAGTAGATAGTGTGTCAACAGTAACTACTAGGTATTTGAATAAATTGCACAAAATTGATAATTTTGGGTGTCAGATAAATACAGAAAATACAATTAAGTTCTGCAGTGAAAAAATTGTGTATCTATGGGTGGAAGATAAATCTTGAGGAAACATGTAGCAGCATGCAGAGATTTGTCTTTGGGAGACTGAGAAATATGGAGGTGACCACACAATCTATAGTCAGGTATGCATGATCCGTACTGAAGGACAACATTTTACTAGTGGAAGAGAAGTTAGGAAGGGGTGTTGGGTGTGACATGAGGTGTGGGCCATGTGGAAACAATATGTCATAGTAGGTGGACTAGATGTCAAATTATGATCTTGTCTTTTGGTGCACATTTGTAAATTCATATCAGGAATTGTATACATGGCTGCAACCCACATAAGGCATATTTGGGATGCTACACTTGACAACCTACTTGGACTTTCCATCCACTTCACCCAACAGAGAAGTAATTTTGTAACGATTTTGATGTTGATTTGATGATGACATGTTTATAAAAAACTAACTTCATACTTTTTGTGAGCCATATGTAACGCTATATATGTTTGAAATTGTAATGATTCACATGAACCACCATTGCATGTAAACATTACATACAATCTTCACTTGACAACCTACTTAGACTTGCCATCCAATTCACACAAAGGAGAAGTAATCTTTGTAATGATTTAGTTGTTCATTTGATGATGGCATGTTTATAACACAAAAACTTCATGAATTTTATGAACCTTATGTAATATTATATATGTTTGAACCCCGGATGCAGGTGACACACAGACCATCCACAAGGGACACTTGGCGCATAGGCCACATGGTCAAGGTGCAGAAAATGAGGTGAGCGATGACACAGTTGAATTGAATGCAGAGGAGGGTTTAATGCTTTCCAACCCTGCAAGTAGTTGTTCGGTCATTTCTCGTTTGAGTCGTAGCACTGTGGATTTAATTCCTACATGTGCCAATACAATAGTGTTACCAACATCGATCGAGAAATTGGCAATGTCAAAGAAATTATGAGATTTCAAGGACGTTGATTTTTCGGCAAAAAAATATCCAAAAAACTAACCCAATTTTTGGTTGAAAAATCGCGCGTCAATAGAAAAAAATGGTCATCGTGGACTGTGGAAGGAAAATAGGGTTTTAAGTCATTTTTTTTGTCATTTGCTCAATGCAGAGATAGAGAGGAGAGCTAAGGAGATCAATAACACTTTCTTTGGGCTTAAGGAAGGATTTGAGCAACATTTCCTTCACCATCAACCATCAAAATTGAAGATTGGATCTTGTTATTTGGAGTTTTTTTCCACATTTATCACAACTAAAGGTTAGTAAAAAATTTACCCATCATTTCTCATTATGTCATCCACTCGTTATCCCTAGCTAGCACTTTGATTTCAACATTTTCACATTGTATGTTTTTTCCTTAAGCTTTGATCTTGTGCAGGCACCTGGAAAAAAATGAAAAACTAGTGTTAATTTAGGAAATGGATGTGATCTCTATGGGTGAAGTAATGTGCATCCACAATATACATTGAAAGAAGAAAGGTGCATTGTAGAATGCATGTGGGGTATCATATCAATATACTAGGTATAAATATATAGGGGTATAAAAAATGTAAATGAAAAAATGGATACATGAAATATATAGTGAAAATAGGTTTTTTTTTAAATTGGGAAGGCATATTGGGAGGGGGTTTAAAAAAATAATTTTGAGAGGTAATTTCTAATATTTTTTGAAAATAGGGGTATTTTTTCATATGCCACGAACGAACGTGCTATGGCATGGTTTCACTAAGTGAAGACCCCATGATATTTGTAAAGTACATTAGTGAACCAATAATATGTCTGTATAAGGTAACATCCATTATCTCTGAAGAATCACCATTCAAAAGCTTCAATTTTGTTGTCATCGGAGTAGTCATAGCCTTACAATCCATCATCCCAAATATCTTTAGGATCTCAACTGCATATTTTCCCTTGTTTAGTGAAATCTCTTCTGGATACTGCCATACTTCAAGACCTAGGAAATAATGCATCTTTCCAAGGTATTTCATCTCAAACTCTGCAGCAAGCTTCTTTTTACATTCGTTGATGGGCTTGTCTTCATCTATTAAAAGTAGATCAGATCCATATCTAGTAGTAATATCATAAGCCCATCATCCTCAACCTTATAGTAGAGGTTTGGATCTTTGTTACTCTTGCTAAATCCCAAACTCATCAGGAATCCACCAATTATTCCATATCGTGGTCTGGGTGATTTCTTCAACCCATACAATGCATTATTTAGTTTGCATACATGAGTCTTCTGATCATCTATCTCATAACCTCGTGGTTGTTCAATGTATATTTCTTCTTCTATCACTCCACTCAGGAAGGATGTATTTACATCCATCTGATGTAACTTCCACTTCTTCTTGGATGCCATGGAAAGGATGGTTATGATTGGTGTGTACCTTGTTATTGGTGAAAAGGTATCCTCATATTTGATTCCTTCCTTCTGAGAGAATTCACAGGCTACAAATATTGCCTTGTACTTCTCTATACTTTTTTTGTTGAATGTTTTGTTTTTTATATCCATTTTGAGGATACTACTGACTTGTTCTTCATTCTTGGTACTACTTCCCATACAACATTATTTATAATGGAATAGTATTCCTCAACCATGGAATCTACCCATTCCTTCTGCTTTGTTGCTTCTTCAAAGCATGTAGGTTCCTTGTCCATGAGATTGCATATCAAAGCCACATAACTGGGGTATGGATTTCGCTTCTTACTTTCTCTGATGGTTCCTTTTGGGACACATATCTTTACGCTTATTTAATTATTGCATGTGCCCAAGTAGGCCTTCTTTTGCGTGAGATCGTCTCACTAGGAAATTTGTAAAGTCTCTATGGTTCTATCATGTCGTGATCCTCGGGTAATTGTTCTTCCTCATCATTTATTACTGGTTTGGATATTTTTGTATTTCTAGGAGCTTCATGCTCCTCTTCATCTTCCTGATTTTTCCCTGATTTTTTGAAGGTTGTATCTTCATCAAAAGTGACATATTTTCTGAGTTCAATTTGAGAGAATCCCAGGATATAGATTCGATAAGCCTTTGATTTCTCACTATATCCTATAACCAACCCCTTCTTTCCTGAATGTTCCAACTTCAATCTCTTCTCCTTTGGAATGTATGTATACTAGACAACAAAATATTTCTAGGTAACTAACTTCACACTTTTCTTTGGTAAACATCTTGTCTAGAGTCTTATTTCCAAAAGCACCGTGGGAGATCCTATTATGTACATACACTACTATTCTAGCTTCATCTTCCCATATATAGATAGGTAGATATTGATCATGGATCATGGATTTTACAACTTCCATGATAGATATATTCTTCCTTTTTTCCACACCATTTTTTTGTGGACTATAGGGGATGGTGAGATCCCTCTTAATCTCATCTTCTTTGCATTATTTGTTGAATTCACCTGATGTGAAATCACCTCCATTATCTTATCTTAAAGTCGTGATCCTCATTTTAAAGAGGTTTCCTACAAGAGCCTTAAACTCCTTGAGCTTTTCAAATACTTCATCTTTCTTCTTCAAGAAATAGATCCAAGTTTTGTGGGAGTAGTCATCAATAAAGGAAACATAGTAAACATGCCTGCTTAGTGAAGTAGTTTCCATTGGTTCACATACATCAAAGTTAAAATCCCTTTCTCTTTACTATTACTGTTTAGAAAAGGGTTCTTAGAGTTATTTCCTTGTGCACATCCTTTGCACACACCTTCATGGTTTATCTGGATCTCTAGTAAACCTGTCCCCACCTTGCTCATAATTGGAAATGCTTTGTATTGTATATGAGCAATCCTTTTGTGCCATAGTGCACATGGACTTACGATACTGGGCATCATCAAGGTTGAATATGCATGCCCCTTTAGTTTGTAAAATCCTCCTTCTTCAACGACAATCTCGCTGCATCATCTATAGTTTTCACTTTTGTCCACATGAGGGCTCCACCATCTAGGAAAGCAACTATGAAACCTTTCTTATCTAAAGTTGAGATAGAAAGGATATTCTTATTTATCCTTGGGGCATATAAAATATCCTTCATCTTCATGGAATTTCTGGAGTCTAAAGTATAAGAGGCTTCTCCCATCCCTTTGATGGGATATTGATAATCATCTCTAAGAATTATTTTATGTGGGGAATCCTTTTGTACAAGACACAAGATTGAATCCTTGTAACCTATCATGTGCCTGAAGGAACCACTATCTAGTAGCCAGGTATCACCAACAGGTGAAACTGAACCTGTGAGTGATGAAATCAAAACATATTCTTCACAGGAATATTAATCATCTTTAGTTATCTCCTCATCTTCTTGATCATCATCTTCAACTACGTGGACTTGGGTCTTTTGTTCCTCTTCTTGAGTTGTTTTTCCTTCCTGACTTAAGAAATTTCACTAGAGAAAGAAGAAGAAGTTCTCTAGAGAGAGAGAGGAGAAGTTATCTTGTGGTTTTTCACTGTCTTTGTTGAGTTCTATACTGAGGAAGTTTTGCGAGGTTTTCTCCCTTGTGGTTTCCCTAAGGAAAATATATGCGTTCTTTGTGTTTTTGTGCTTGTTTTTCTTTTAGCGACCCTACTATTGTAAATTGATTTAGAGTATCATATAATAAATTAAGAAAATTTAACATGGTATCAGAGGCACCTTGAAAGGAGACATTGTGTAGCTAGGGTTTGTTATTTCGAACAATCCCCTCAACATATCAACTAGAAAAGAGGTATCACTCAACTCACCCTATGAGGGCGCATCTTTATGTGAAGATATAACTGAATTCTGAGAAGTTTCATTTTTGGGCCTGACATTTTTGTTGAGGAGAACTAGGGATTCAACTTTTTCAAAGTTCCATCATCATTATCAGAAAAAGGAAGATACAATCTATCTTGCCTTGGGGAGGCACATATTTTCCACCAATCATCCCTACAAGTGATCCCAACATACAAATTAGGGTTTTACCATCAAACCCTAGGTCACCCTAAAGAAGGTGAGCCAAAAGCATCTTTCTCCAAGTAATTATTGTTTCTTCTATTTCCATTTCAGGTTCTCATTTTGTTAAAGATGATAAACAACACCAAGCTGGATGAAAAGCTTGAGGGTGTTGAGAACTTCAGAGCATGTAAGTATAGGATCTTGCTCATCCTATAAGAGAATGATCTAGAAGGCTTCATAAAGGAGGAAGTTGCAAAACTAGAAGGAGATGAAGCAAAGGCTAAGCATATGAAGGATATGATCAAGGCTAAGATGATCATAGCTTACTCCATCAAAGATCATTTGATCCCTCAAGTATCTTCAAGGAGTACATCAAAGGAAATGTTTGATGCCCTATCCAACCTATTTGAAGGAAGCAATAGGAAGATGAGCTTGAGAAATCAACTCAAAAAGTGTGAAGGTTCAGAAGTCGGAGACCATGTTCTCATACTTCATAAGAGTATCGAAAATCAAGGAGAAATTGGAAGTTATTCGTGACATGATAGAAGAACATTAAAGGAAATTTCAACTCAAAATGGGCCTTATAAATCTAATTCAAATTCCATGTCATCATGTGTTAGCCAATGAAATTGATTTAAATTTGAAGTACCGTATAGGTCTTAAACAACTTTTTAATATAAATTTGGGGATAGGTATCATAAAAAAAACTACTTTTGTGTTCGTATTTTTGACATATCTCCCTGTGTTTTTACTCAAGGTTAGATCGGGAGAGTTCGTTGGATGCATAATTAAATTCCACATCCCACGAGCTCTCCCTATCGAAATTTGAGTAAAAACGCGGGGAGATATGTCGAAAATACAAACAAAAAAGTAGTTTTTTTCTTTTCTTCCTTCAAAATTAATAAATATTATTTTATTATCTTAATTATTAATTTTCCTTAGGAGGACCATTTTGAGTTGAAATTTCCTTTAATGGAAGAAGTTGTAATGCCCACCTTGAATGGTATCCCAAGAGAATGAGAATATTTCATTTGAGGAATATGTTCCAGAAGAAAACTGACCAAGTTCCGAAAGTTATGGGAAGAATGTTTTCAAGAAGAAGAAAGAATAGCAGTAAGAGAAGAGAAGCTGAATGAAAATGAAGATCAAGCTTTGGTAGCCCATACCAAATGCAATAACAAGAGGAAGGGTTATGATCATTCTCCCAAAAAAACTCAAGGGTCTCACAACAATAAGAAGATCAAGAAAGACTTCTTAGCTTATGAATGCTTCACTTGTCAAAAGATGGGACACATCTCCATAAACTATTCCCTCACTAAGGTTTAAGGTGTCACTAAGAATTTATAAGGTTTGGTAGTATGATGGCCTTTAATGGTTTCACCTGCATCCCTATTTCCATACTCAATAGATCAGGGTATTTGTATATAAGCAGGTAGTTACTGTTGAAAATGGAAAATTAGAATAGAATTGTGAAAACATGTGAAATGTCAAATAATTAATTTGTGTTATGAAATGTCTATTATGTAAGTTTCACTTGCAATTATAGCTTATAACATATAATTTGAGATGTTTTTATATATTATATAATTATTTATTTCAAAGTTTGATTGACATCCTTAAAATAAATATTATTAGTATATTAGTCTCATCTTCGAGTTATCTCATCTCAAAAGTTGATCATTCTTTATCCATTCTCAAAAATGTAAAATATAAAATATAAAATATAAATAACTATCCACATAAATAAACAACTACCAATGTAATTAAGAACTAATAATAACTTTTTTTGGTTTGTTTATGTTTCTGGCAAAGTAAAAAAATTGTAAATCAAACAAATAGCAATTGTGATTCAATGTAATCCCAATCAAAATGAAAAGTAATATGTATATGGTACAACACCAAACTTAAAAATAGTTTAATAATTATATTCTAAAAACTTGGCTGAGAATTATTAGAGTAAACTAACCTAGCTAATCTCAACATTATTAGAGTAAACTAACCTAGCTAATCTCAACATTCGGAAGTTTGGCTAGTTTTTGAAGACTCAAATCACGATATTCTCTTTTAAATATTATTTATTTAATTTCTGTATACATGATTCAGAAACATAAAGTGAAAATAATGAAGAATATGGAAAACAATAAACGTTAACATCAATCCACCACATTAATTTATTTAATTAAGTGTAAATAATGAAGAATAGGAAAACAATAAACGTTAAGATCAATCCACCACATTAACCAGTCATGTGCTTATTCTGTCATTTAAAAAAATTTACATTAGCCAAAACATGACATAGAGCATAGTAATTTGAGCAATACCAGATTTATTGATTTCTTTTGGTTGGATATTTTTTACATTGGCCAAAGCATCAAAGCAAGTACATGGAGCATAGCAAGTAAATGATTATTGAGCAATAGTAAGTTTATTGATTTCTTTGGGTTGAGAGATATTGATAATGAGTTTTTTTATTTATGGTTATCATTATTATATTTTTAAGTGGAATTTTGATGTTGTTGAATATTTATGTTAAGAGTATAAAGGTTTTATAATGTATTGTAAAGGTTTTTTTTTAAGAAAATTGAAGTATTTTTATTTATTTTTAGTATTTTATCATTTGGGATACAAGGTTTTTTGCATTGAGAGTAACAAGGTGTTTTACAGTTCAATAAGTTTATTTTGGCCCATTAGAAAAAAGTTAAAACTTAATGAAAAAGTAATTAAAAAATCCATGTCGTCTTATAAAATAAAAAATTCAAAACCACCAAAGTCCACCCAAACTTACTTGTAAGCTTTTTCTAAACATGTAAAGAAATCAAAATAAAACTATTTACACTTCAAGATATTGGATCCCTCTTAGTAGTGCTTCGTAGATCTCATTTTAAGATGGATCTATGTTGGTTTTAGCCAATCTTGGTTTTGGTGTGAGCTTGCACAAAAGTAAATGTTACTCTAGTAAAATGGCAAGCATGTTAGTTATATATATATATATATATATA
>LPNX010792065.1:563792-642242 GCA_001517045.1 Pseudotsuga menziesii | reverse complement strand
CCCCCCCTTTAATATATACACATACATCTAACGGGGTGAAAGAAACCACCATAACTAAGACTAACCGCATCAATCCTTAACACATGCTTCAAAAGGAACGGGAGAAGGTGAATAAACCTACCTGGCACCGACGTATCCGGCGTGGAGAGGTCTGGCAAGCCTCGTGGTGGAGACACCTGTACTAAGGGTACCGCAAACGATGAACCGGGCGACAGCACGACAACGATGGGCGCGACAGTTAGAAAAATACGATAGAATAATACCTTGCCTCCCCATGAATATATAGATATGGCCCGCACGTGAGAAACTTAACGGATCAGAAGGGAAATAACTCCGGATCGGGAGGCAAAGCGCTGCTCCTTCCGCAACGGTGGAAAGCCATAGCATAAAACCCTCCGCAACGATAGGCAATGCCCACCAAAAAACTAATGGTCGGACGTCGGAGGCCTTTTGGGTCGGAAGCCAAAAGCTTAAACTCTTCCGCAACGGCGGACACTCATAACATAAACACCGTCCGTAAAACTTGAACCGGAAACCAAATGACTATACGTCGGAAGCCTAACGCTTTTCCCATCCGCCACGTTGGGACCTAAAAACTCAACCCCATCCGCAACGGCGGAGAGAGCGATGATAAAAGGCTCCGATACAAAGCCAAAAGACAACCGAAACACATAAATCGGAAGGAAAGGGAGAATCCATCTGCAACGGCGAAAGACCAAACGACAAATCCTTCCGCAACGGTGGAGAAAAGACCAAATAACTTCCGATTCAGGCAGCTTCGAAGGTGCTCAAAAATAACGATAAGGCTTGATAAAAAAGGGAAAATTTCCAGCGTTAGAGGGAGATGTAAACAGGTGGTAAACCAATTCAGCATGAGAAACTCTTTCTGAAAGTTCTCTGACCAAATCAAAGCATAAAATCAAGCTAACCAAAGCAAAAGGAAGGTCCTAAATTTTTTTAGAATTTTGGGAAATTGTTGCAGCTGCAACACTTTCTAACAAACACACTCTTTGAAAAAGACGAAGGAGTGTAGGGTTTCGAATGGCATTATTGTAATCACTCAGATTGCCATGTTACCAATAATACACATAAATAATCATATAATCATAACAGATATAAGAGACAAGAATGGTGGATAGAATAACAACTTATATTACTTTAAACACATGTGGGTTCATACATCAAAACCGAACCAAGTTCTTATCTGGCTCAACAACCTATATATATATATATATATAATTACAAAACAGTTACAATAACTACTTTTCGGTTCAGTCAACCGAAACGACCTATGAGGCTGACCTAATCTCTAATTAGTTGGCCAACTAGTCTAGTTGGCTAAACTGACTAGCTCCTCCAACATCTCCCCCGAGAACAAAATCTTTCTTCGTCCTGAAGAAACAAGGAGATGTCCAAAATTTCATGTTTTAAGTAGTGTTAGTACTGTTCTGTCATGGACTGTGTTTCCGGATCGATGGTCATTTTTGTATGCATACCTCCATAATGGCTTTTGCTATGATTGCTAAGTGGTGCTGGAATTATTCCCAATTGCGGAGGGCTTTTTGGATATCTATGGTCAGTGTGGTCATGCTCGACAAGTTCGACATCTTTTGTTGTATTGACAGGTCCACAATATTGCTCATGTCAGGTCCTAACATTTGTTCCATTTCATCTGCAGTTTCAAGTAGCCTCTTTATGTGTGGACAAATCTTGTCAAGTGTTTCGAGACTAGGAATTGCCTGATTTATCCATTGATGTGCCTGTTTTTCTAATCTTTCTAATTTTGCTGACTCCAATACTATCTGATCTTGTACTGTGTTTTCCATTGCTTACGGGAGTCCTTGTCGGTTTTTTAGTGTCTTGATGTGCTCACGAGTCTCTTGGACCTGTTCGAATACCCGGCCATAATAAGTATACCATTTTCTCAAGACTTCCTTTGTAGTAATAGACTCCTCAAAATGTTCTTTTAGTACTTTGTGAGCTTCTGAGAGTGTTGTATACTGTTGTCTTAGTAGAACAAAAGTTTCTTCTATGTGTTCATCCTTCTTTGTCTGTAGTTGTGTCTGAAGGTTAGATACGACACTTTCAAATAACTGGTAAGCTCTTTCCATCGGTTTGTCGATGTCGGTTCCTTCTGCTCCTGGTATGAATTTCTATGCCAAATTCATGCATCTTATCAGAAATTCTATTTGCTCCATTTTTAGTTTCTCAAGTTGTTCTTGTTTTCTTTCTTTTCTTATCTTTGCTTCCTAATTGAGGGCTTCCAATAGTTGGTCCAATTTTGCATCCCCGAGATTTGGTGTGTCAAAAACAGTGGTCGATCCGAGCTAATGTAGATGGATGACTGTCGGGTGGAGGAATAGTATATGTTGGTGATAGTGGAGGTGGTGGAGGTGAATTTGAAGGTGGTGTAGGTCAATATAGGCGTTCTAATGTCGATGGAGGGTTTGGAATGTCAAATGTTGGCTGGGAATTTCTAACCTCTGGTGGTGAGTCTGCATGGTTATTAGGATCAATAGAATCGATGAATTCAACCATTTCTTGATCTATTGCTAATGTTTCATACTAGTCATTTTCATTGAGTTCTTCAGATATGGTTCCTTCATCAGCTTCATTGATCGGGGGTGGAGGATTTCTCGTAGATGGTATAAAGGATGAGATTTGTGCTACGACAACTTGGGATGATTTGCCTGGATTTCTTAAAAATGATAATTTAATCACTCTGACAGCCTGGGATGTTGGTTCAGATTGTTGTTCATACATGGTAAGGAATTGTCGGGAAGGGCCTTCGTCAACAACTCATTTTGTGGTATTTATCTATTGAGCACCAGGGAAAAGATTGGGGAGGTTGTTGATAAACTCTTGCAGGTCTTTGTCTTTATCAAATTTTTGTTTGAGTTTCTCAGCTAATGTTTGCATGTCGGGAATTGTAGGAGTAGTAGAGGTTAGGTTTGGGGCTTCTTCTTAGACTATTTGATTAGGGGATGGAGGGGGTAGAGTAGTAGTTAAATCAAGAACATCAATTTCAAGTTGGGTGATGACTCTTACCTTCTTAGTTCTTGGTTTCTTTGTCTCTTCTACCATAAATATTTTGAATTGCTCTTCGACAGAGATCTTACTTTTAGCAACATATTCTAAGATCTCAGTTGCTCTGGCATGTAGCTCATCCTCATTGCCAAAATCTTCTAATAAGAGAAGCATGTGTTTCCCTTTCCCTTTTACTAGAGTTCTTTTCTGCTTTCTGGCTTTAGATATATCTAGTGTAATTTGTCAAAGATTTTGTTTTGTCATAGCGTATTTCAGTAGTAGCTCTTCAGACTGAGTCTCCTCGTCTGTTTGTTCCTCCTTCTCCTCGTGTTGATGTTTTGGCTCAAGAGCTTGCTGTGTCGACTCAGGGGCTTGTTGTGTCGATGGTACTATGACTATTTGAAGAGTATTTACCTCTTTTGTTGGGGTGACTTATAAGGTGAAAGTGCTGATATGAAGGTGTACTCCATATTCTTCTTCTTTCTCCTGGTCGGTTGGGGGCTTGAAAATCGGTTGATCAGTCTTCTTGGAAATCGTCGGTATGGGTATTCTAGTGTTGTATTGTCGAGCCATCTCTGAAAATATCTCATTGACTGATGGGTAGTAGTTGAGGGCCTTATCTTTCGGTGCAGCTCCTTGCATGTACCAGACTGCAGTATGATATAATTCCAACTAAATGTGCACTATCGACGGCAGACTTCTTCGGATGTTTTGGGGCACCCTCCATCTTCATGTCTTGATATTTAAATCCTGAAACCAATTGTACAACAACAATTTGGCTATTTCCAGTTCTTGTGGGTTCCCAGCCATAGAGAAAGTCTTGAAGTTCCACATATGGAACCTTGTCGGTTCAAGGAACTATGGGTCTCTGACATGACGCCTTGTCTGATTCACTGAGTCGGGGTATTCCCAGTTGTTCCCATGTATCCCTTGTCATAATGTTCACTTGCAATCCGAAGTCAACAACAAATTGTTGGACATGATACCCATCAATCTCTAGGTCGAAAAGTGGGTCGGCATCACTCTTATATTTTTTATTTTGATGGCAAATGTTCTTAGTTTTTTTGTTCATGTCAGTTTTGTTCTTTATGTTGTATAATAAACCGATAAATTGTGCGACTGAGTTATCGTTATGTATTAAATTTAGTAGTTCTTGAGATATATTTTTTTGGCTATCATCAATTTCTTCCTGCATAGCTAACTCTTGAAACATATTTGATGCATCATTATATAACTTCCTTTGCTTTCTAGGATTAGGGTAATTATCTTTGCTCTTTATTTCACTGATTCTAGGATTATCATTGCCAATATTTGTACCTTGAATAGTTACTATTTGTAAATTATTGGTACGAATAACATCATACTTTTGAACACACGAAAAGACATTAACATTTTTCCTTTTGTTAATTTTGTCGAGCATGGTGGGACAATCCTCTAAAGAGTGGTCGCCCACACCACAACTAGTACAAAATTTGAGATCGGCCTAGTCTTTGTATGGATAGTCTGCATATCGATGCCCCTCATTAAAGCATGTGTAGCATTGAATTGGTCACCATGGTCTATTGTCGTGATTTCCAGAAAATCAGCCTCGACCTGCATATCCCCCGTGGCAATTATTTCCATACCGACACTCATATCTTTGGCCTTCATATCGTTAATTACTTGGTTCATTTTTTCATTGTTAGTTCTTGGAATGTTATCATTGTTGTTTTGTGCAACGACATTTTTTTGATAGACAGCATGGTAGTTCTGTCGTTTCTTCATGTTTAAGTGACAGTTGGCTATCGCATGGATTTTAACTTCGTAAATTGCACACCAAGAAGCTTTTCCGTTTTTCATATTGAAAGTACAGTATTTTTTCGTGTGTAGCCCATGTTCCTGGCAGATATCGCAGAAGCATTTTATCTGAACAAAATGAACATCTTGTCGACTAATGTCTTGTCATCAATTGTCTTTAGTATGCCCAGTCGTTGATAATTTTGTGCACCAGATATCTTGTCCTTTTAGATTGAGGTCCCGTAATGATTTTTGCATTATTTCTAATCACTCTTCTATATATTTTTCCACAGGATGTATCGAGTAGTCTTCGTCCATCTCGACCTGCAACGCTTTCATGAGTGCCTCTTCATATGTTTCAAATGTGTCTAGACTTATTGGTGTCTGAATCTTATGTGAGAGCCCTGCAACAAACCATTGGATTAATATTTGCTCATATATGTTGTAATCTAGCTCACTGAGAAGGTCTTTCATTATTTTATTGTATTCTCGGATAGTCTCTCTCAGTTTCTAGATAGTCGAGTTCAATTTCTTGGCAGCCAAATGCTTTGCATCTGGGGTTTTGAAAAATGATAAGAATTGTTGCTTAATATATTCTTTTGAAGCATTCGGCATTTTCTCGGTATAATTCATATACCAAGTAAGTGCCTGCTTTCACAATACACCAATGAACTGTGCCATCTATCAATCTTTGTTTGTTACTTTGTTTGTGTCCCATGTCGACCCAAAGATGAACCAATGTCATTTGGGATCTTCATCTCCCTCATAGAGGGGAATATGTGCAGACCTGTGCCCCATGTCTTTGGGTTCGGATTCTTCTTCGGGTGGTGGTGTGGGTGGTTGTGGGGTTGGTGGTATACTGTATACAACCCTTTGTTGATCACAGTTGTTTTCGACAGAATCCTCGTTTTCATCAGAAGTTTTGTTTTTTATTGTCGATTCAGTCTTGACAAGTTGTCGATCGAGTTCATCTCTGTATGTCAATGTCCAACTGAAGTGTTGCAGTTGCGAATTTGACTGATTTGTGTTCTCTAAAGATGTGTTTGGATAGGGGGGGTGCTCCCTCGTGCCTTGGGTATAGTAAATGGATATTGCGGTTGGATGGGTATGACTAAAATGTCACCCAGTTTCCTTCCTCTAGTCAACGAATTACAAGATGATCAACATCATTTCCTTCATCGTCTAGTCAGCTCCATACACCGAAATCACCAGCTCGTATTATTAGGTCTTCTTCAACAATCGCCTACTCTCAGGCACTCAGGTTAGCATTTATTGGGGATGGAGGTCTTATCTCTTGCGGTATCTCGATTTAGAGAGCTTCGCGCTGCTCTATCCATGTATCTTGTTCCATCGGTGACAATTCTTCATCTCCGCCCTCTTTCTTGTCGGTCATGACCCGACTCTTGTGGATTTTATTCATGTTATGTCACTCTGAAGGCCATTCTTCTCTAGAGCACTAAATCCTGCTCTCTAATTTGTTCCCTTATTTTATGCCTCTTCTCCCTTTCTATTTTATGTATATTTGTTATGCCTTTGTGAGTCATTGTCCGAACTATTTCTTTCTTGGCTCGACTTCTCATTGTTGAAAGTGGTGTTCTCCAATCGACTAAAATTCCACTACTCTACCCCAACACATGACCATATACCCCCCCATAGCATACTTAATGCTTTAGTAAGCCCAAGTGGTTTTGCATATTTTCTCAGAAAGTATTTCCACTCCCTTTTTGCAACAAATTTCTCCCACTCTTTTTTCTTTTCCACCCAATTGGTATTAAATGGTTGTTCGATCAATGATGGAAGAGACTCGACAATGTGTCCTGCTCCCTTGTTGATCAAGAACTCAAACAAAAGAGTCGGTAATTAACAGAGGAAATCTTTGTTGAAGTCATTATAGAACCTCTCTTTGATGCTCTCGATAAAGACTCTTTCTTCCATAGTGCGCTCTTCACAAAACTGGTCTGGTATTCTCTCGAACCACTCCAACAAATTTGTTCGTCCACCTCTTATCAGTTTCTGGAGCAACTCTTGATCTTTAGCTTCTACTGGATTTTTCATCCAGTAACTTCTTCAGAGATTGTGGTACAGATTCTACAAACTTCTCATGTGTCTCAGAGAAGAATCTCTACTTCGCTTACTCAATAGTCAGTCGGTTTCTCCTCACATAATTTTGCAAATAGTTTACGATCTTACGCTCCCACCAATTCTGAACCTCTTGATATGATATCATCTAGTCATGGTCATGTCATTCGTATATGTACTAACGGAAATGAAACCATTGTTGTAATCATTCAGATTGCAAGGTTACCAATAATACACATAAAGAATCATATAATCATAATAGATACAAGAGACAAGAATGATGGATAGAATAAGAGCTTGAATTACTTTAAACACATTTGGGTTCATACATCAAAATTGAACCAAGTTCTTATTTGGATCAACAGCCTATATATATAATTACAAAACAATTACAATAACTACTTGTCAGTTCAGTCAACTGACACGACCTATGAGGCTGACCTAATCTCTAATTAGTTAGCCAACTAGTTTAGTCGGCTAAACCAGCTAGCTCCTCCAATAGGAATAGACGTGGTTCAAATGGAAAACCACTAACTGTGAGTCCATGAAGACTACCAAGTGATCAATGTCCCGATATGTAGCCTCGATCAACAAACCTTTTACCGCTTGATACTCAGTGATGTTATTCGTGGCTGGACCTACACAAACCGCTCCTGAACTGATTAAGTCACGAGTCGAGGAATACAAAACCCAAGCAACTGAAGCGAGGTTCAGGGTATGACGATAAACACCATAATCAAAACCATAAAAATCCATCTGATCTACATCACCGAAACATGGTATAAACAGTACTGAAAAAACTCAAAACCATATTGAAATACTAAAACCACACCAAAAATTCAATCAATGTACATATATATAAGGTATTATAACAGAAATGGCTTCAAGCATAGTACCTTTTTAGGTACAACCCATTGCGAGGTTGACCGAAAGGTATTCCATTGTAATCTACAAGCTCATAGGACCCTTTCTCTAAACATTTACGATGAAAGGCCCATACCACATGGATTCTAACTTCCCTTTACCAAGCTTGTCATGCTCTTGATCATAAGTCAGAAACTTGTCACCTTCATTAAACACACGAGGTTGAACAGATTTATCGTACTGAGCCTTGATGCATTTTTTATGTACCTCATTATCCCATGGAAGGCGTACTTTGAATGGAATTCACCTCGGTGAAAACCGTAGGAGCAGAAGGAGTAGTAGTAGAAGTACTATGTTGCTAAGAAGGCTTAGTTACTGATGGGGGCTAGATTGAACCTACAACCACATCAAAAGGAGTTTCTGCAGGTGGCTTGGTAGGGTCTGTGCTGGGACGAGGAGCCTGAGGGATCAGATCATACAAAGTTCTAAACTGATAATAAACCAAGTCTATATACTAAGCACAGCTGATAGCCTTCTCTTCAGTGACAGCACCACCCATTTCTACATCATAGGAAATGGGAGTCAACAAGAATTTCATAAACCAGTTAGCCAACAATCAGTCTGGGATAAGAGATTTAATAAGCCTTCATTGTATCCTCCACTCATGAATATGATCCAATATATGTGTGGAACTATTCTAACGAAGTGATGTCAAAATATCTGTAACAGTTTTGTAATGGATGGGCAGCTGGAAATGAGTAAGAAAAATCGTTTTCAATGAGTTGTAGTCCTCAAACGAATGTTGTGGAAGCTCAATGTACCACATGGAAGCCATACCAGTCAAAGTTCGTTGGAAGAGTCTCAAGCGGACTGAATCATTCATCAAGGAGTTAGAAGAACACCATAGATGGAATGTCATAACGTGATTTTTGGGATTCTCTCCTGCTTTCCATCTGTAACCTCTCCATACCCCATAATGCAAAATTATTAAAAAAATTTACTACAAGAACACTTGTTCTCCTTTCAAAACATAGGGCATTGGTGTTAACACACTCTTCCACCTTCATTATCAGTCTTATAAAGCATTGTAAAAGTCTTTCCTCCCTTCACAGATCTCTTCTACGACCGAAAACACCATTTCCACATTGGACCTATTCTTTCCGCACTCCTCCCTTCGTACTTCCGCTTTCTGTCTTCCACCCGCAGAACCATGTACGACGGAGATATTCAGACACTCTTTCGCCTTCCACCTTTATGACCTCGAAACTCAGGAATCAGAACTTTAACCTTCGACAAAAGCGTTCAATTATTAATCCACCTTCCGTACTTCTACCTTCCGCCTTCCAAGCTCGGAACTAGGGAATCGTAAATTTAGCATTCAACAGAAGTGTTCAATCATTAATCCGCCTTCTGCACTTCCTCTTTCTGTCTTTCGACCTCGGAACTCAAGAATCAGAACTTTAACATTCGACGGAAATGTTCAACCATTATTCCACCTTTTGCACTTCTTCTTTCCGCCTTTGGACCTCGAAACTTAGCAATCAGAACTTTGACATTATACGGAAATGTTCAACCATTATTCTGCCTTCCACCTTCATAACTCAGAAGTCAAAAGACCAAAAAACGACTTCCACAATGTAACGTCCCCATACACCATAATGCAGAATTATTAAAAAATTTACTACAAGACCCTTGTTCTCCTTTTGAAACACAAGGCATGGGTGTTAACACACTCGTCCACCTTCATTCTCAGGCTTAGAAAGCACTATAAAAGTATTTCCACCCTTCACATATCCCTTTTGTGACCGAAAACACCATTTCCGCACTAGACCTATTCTTTCCGCACTCTTCCCTCCGCACTTTTGCTTTCTGTCTTCCTCTTGCAGAACTCGAGAATCTGAACTTTAACATTTGACGGAAATGTTCAACCACTATTCCGTTGTGTTCTTCGGCTTTCCGCCTTCCAACCTCGAAACTTGGGAATCAAAACTTTAACATTCGGTGGAAATTTTCAACCATTATTTTGCCTTCCTCCTTCTGCCTTCGAAAATTGAAAGTTGAAAGAACAACAAATGACGAAACTTTTCTCCATGGTTCTGCCTTCTGCATTCCGCCTTTCTTCCCTCCAGTGAGGAACTTGGGAACCGAAAAACTTAGCCTTCAACCTTAGCCTTTTCTGACCTCGGACCTCGGAAATTGGAAGGTTAACTTTTCCTTGGAAATTTTCTACACTTTTTTGCTTTCGTGCTCTGCCTTCTGCAGGCATATCCCGGGGTGCGGAAAACCCACATTCTACCTTGTTTCACTTCCCTTTTCCGACTTCCACCTTCTTCCTTCCCCATGAAGATTTCAAAGGGCAGAAAAACTAAGTCAGAAGCATTCTAACTCTGTAACAGGATTCCAGCCTCCATGGACTTAGGAAAAAATGCATAAAACATAAAAGGAATAAACAATCAAATGCAGGGCCATTCATACACAAGTAAACCTCTACTTAATCATTAATAAGCATTCAACATGACCATAGAAATTCATCATATTCATAAGCATTCTACATAACTAGTATGTTCCTTCATAAGCAAATACATTGCATAAACATAATAACAGAGATACTTATCTTGATTATGGTATTGTCCTGCAACTAGATATGTGGCTGCAATGTTCCACCCAACCATAGGCCAGTTGTGTTCATCAATATCTCAACGCAACTGCCACCCCTGAGCTAGGCATGTTTTCCACATGGAACTAGGGAACACGAGTAAACCTCTACTTAATCATCAATAAGCATTCAACATGACCATAGAAATTCATCATATTCATAAGCATTCTACATAACCAGTATGTTCCTTCATAAGAAAATACATTGCATAAGCATAATAACAAAGATACTTATCTTGATTATAGTATTGTCCCACAACTAGATATGTGGCTGCAATGTTCCACCCAACCATAGGCCAATTGTGTTCATCAATCTCTCAATGCAATTGCCACCCCCAAGTTGGGCATGTTTCCCACATGGAACTAGGGAACAACAAGCTTACCCACAACCAGATCAAAACATACACACAGTCAATCCAACCTTCAACTGGTTTTATCAGACTTTCTAGCCAAACCAACACTAAGTTGGGTTTATCAGGATGGAGAATTACAAGCCAAACAATGTTGGGCTTATCAGGCTTACTCATCCAAGACAACATACAGTTGTGTTGAGGCCTAGAAATTCACAGGCAACAACAGCAAGGGATTCTCCCCAGTCAACGTTCTGAACTAGCCCGTGACTGTTTGGTGTAGGGAATCCGTTCGGTTTGCAGTCTGGCTACCGTAGATCAAGTAACAAAAACAAAGGGTTTTACTAGTTGCGGCTCGTTCCATCGTATATATTTTTGCATTTTTGACTTTAAGTATGATATGCAAGTGCCTATCTAAGATGCAGAATTATAAATAATGAAAGGAGTGGTCACAATGTGATGTGCGGGTTCTTACCTCCCATCTTAGACTCTCTTGCATCTAAATCACACACAACAAGAAATTAAAACTAACTAAGTTGTCCCTAGGGAGCAAGATATTAATTCATGAGTAATGTAATACTGTTCATATGTTATGATAAATCACAGATAGTTGTTCTTAGAATCAAAACACATAAACATGAATAAAGATATACACGACAAGATAGCTCATCAACCGTTAAAACCTCCATTACTCATAATGGAAATTATCAAAGAATAAACCAGAGAACATTCAAATAAGAACATAGGTTCAGAAAGTTAGAATTCTCTCACTGTTAATGAAACACAGTTGAAAACGAAATAGTTCCCCTTCAACATTGTTCATTTTATCACATTCGAACATTCCACATAGCACCTTCTCCAACAGGCAAAATTTGTAATTTATTATTGTAAAACGAAGTAGTTCCTCTTATAACAAGTGGTTCACAAGTTTTTCCAGGGAAAAAGCCCCCATTCCCTCTAAATTTCCTATATTTAAACAAACAGCAAAAACCCTTGGGCTGCCCCTCCCGGGTGACCTTTCGGCTCCCCAAACTGTTTAATCTCACAATTTTGTCCTCTTGTGAGTGCTCATGATTCATATAATGCGTTACATTTCGGATTTAGACTTATGAGTACTTCATAAAACGGGACCAGCTCGGTAACTGATTTCCAAGCCTGGGCCTCTGTTGCTATCGATTCTGCTTTGTCCTTCAGCGCTATCGTCTTTGCAGTAGTAATATGAAGAATCTTCTAAGTCCGTCTGTAGTTAAAAAAAAATTCATCATTAATTCGGACTGTATCTTTTCAACAAAATTAAACCATACTAACAACAAAACTGATCATCAAATTGAGGCCCTATATTGCGCTCTCATTGTGAAAACCTTAACAAGAATCAGAAACCACTACCGCCCACAAAGGGGGTTAAAAAGTCACAAACGACGGGAAAAAACTAATCGACGGCTTGAACCATTAAAGCATCGACAAGATAGTCTTACTCACAGCCACAACGACGCGCTTCAAACGGACAATGATTTCCACGGGACCATTAAGTCTATCGGCGTCGAAAAGACTAAATGCCAAAGCATCAGGCGGAAAAGCTCCTTGTCGATGAACGAAACGACATAAACGTCGGGAGGTTAGTGCATTACAAAGCCGCAATGGCGGAAGATGAAAAGACTATGGGATCCGAGGCAAATAAACATATCGACGAAAACCATAACAAAACATTGGCGAGTGGAGTAGTTATACAGCAAACATTTAGTTCGCTCGGGAGCCGCAATGGCAGATAGCAATCAGACTACAGCCTTCGATCAAAATCATAAACTTTCCGATATGTCGCAGAAACATCATGAAAACGTTAAGTGTTCGGAAAATCTTTGGGTTGTGCAGCGGTCTAAAAGTTTGTCTCATCTCCAAAACAACGGCTTCATAAAGATCAAAAAACCCTGACTCAAACTTCAACCAACCTCCGACAGTGCAAAGCAAGTCAAAATAATAACATCGCAGCATCGAAAAAGTCAAAGCTATCTGTCAGACAATCATCGTTCAGATTCCGCAATGGCAGCCCCGTAGGGAAATATGGCTCCGATGCATTATTTAAATGATCTCCGAACAAGAAATCTAAAAATGTTAAGTTCCAAAAGACTTTCAGCTGGGCAGCGAAGAAAAAAAAAATTTCACCTCCGAAACAACAGCGAAAATGAGAAATAGACTTCTGATATCAAAGAAAGAAATCACAGATCAAATGACAACATTTTAAATCCAACTTCAAATTCCATAACCCAAAGCAATTTCAGACATAAGCAATTTTCCGAAAAGCATGAAAGCAGTTGACCTCAAAAGCAATCCAAACTTGTAGCAGCGGGAAGACAAAAACAGAGTTCATGGATTCAAACAATTTTAGGCAAGATAAAAATTAAGAGGAGGGTCCAAAATTTCAAAAATTTGGGAAAACAGTTTCAGCTGCAAAAGTTGGTGGCTACTTGGTGAACCTAGATCTCTGGACAATTTATTCCTTAAGTAACAAAGTGTTTAACAATAAAACAAACATGTTGAATTCTTCTAGATGTCTGGATTTCCCAAATGGAAAATATATGTACTTTTAATCATTGATGATAGTCCAATTTAGGAGAAAGGAAACCAAGATTTCCAGGTCAAGATAACTCTTTTGAGGCCGGGAAGATGAGTTTCATTTATTACCTCTGTCTTCGGGTAGCTTCCAGCTTGGACGCCACAGGATTGTAACATATGGTAAATAGAAATATTCATTTGTTCCTCATTCCCATGCCATTTTGCACCTTTGTGCTTTTGGACGTTTTGTCCTTTATGAGTCCTCATGCATGCCTTTCTTTTTGAATTTTTTTATTCAGGCTCCTCTATCCATAGTGTCCTTTTGTGTGAGATATGTATTTAACTTTCAGCTCACGGACGGAGAAGAGCTTTTGGCAATTTAGTACTTCTATGGTTCAGCACTTTGTTTTGATACATATTGCTTTCATAGGAGTTTTTTACTCTTATCTGCCTTTTGTCATTCAATTCTTGGCATGGAATCATTTATATATAATATACTGTTTACCCTGCTTCCTTTCCATGGGCCTTTTGTTGTCACTTCCTAGGACATTTTTAAATGTGAGATGGATGGAGCCTCGAAATAGTATTCCAGACCTTTTGATCCTGAGTTATTTTACAAGGATTAAGTAGGACTTCAATGTGTTCATAGCCATTCAGGAAAACTGCTAAACTAGAAGAAATTCTTTCAGATAAAACAATAGTACACAGTCTTACACTCAAGGGCTTTAATTACTTCAGAATTTTGATGCTCTCCATGCAACCAAAATTTTTCCTCTTTTATTGAAATTTACCAAAATCTAACTAAAACCAACAGAAATAAAATAAATCAAAATAAGCAATCAAAGCAGATTATTTATGTACAAAACAAAAGAACAAAAACAAACTCAGGAAAAATAAGGTTTTAGAACTAAACCATTCATTGGTAAGTTATCTTCCCACCCTTGTAAATCTTGCAATTTATAGGTTGAGGGGCCAAGTTTTGCCGCAATCTGGAAAGGGCCTACCCATAACTATTGAAATTTCGCGTGTTTTCCTTTCTCATCATGGGGGTGGTACCATTTGAGAACCAAATCTCCCACCTCGAATTCTTTTGTTCCAACTTTGTGTTTATCAAACCATCTCTTTACTACCTCCTGTTGTTGTTTAAAATTTTCTCCGGCCCTAGATCTAGACTCTTTTGCCTTCAAAAGATTATGTATCCTCATTTGCAAGACTTTATTGTCAGATCCTCTGGATTCTTGAGCGATTATGGAAGAGGGTACCATGATATTGGGGGGTAGAATGGCCTCTTTTCCATAAACAAGGGTATACAGGGACACATCTAACGAAGTCTTGGGGGTGACCCTATCAGCCCAAAGAGCATTTGGTAATGTTGAGTGCCAACTCCTCTGATTTTCTATCACCATTTTTTTAGAATCCTAATCAGATTCTTGTTCGTAGATTCAGCCAAACCATTTCTCTGTGGATAGTAATTTGCAGAGTAATGCAACTTAATTCCTTTCTCATGAGAAAATACAGTTAATATAATCGAGGAAAAGTAAGTAGCATTATCGAAAACTAAACAAATTGGAACTCCAAACCTGGTCATAATATAATCTTGCAAGAAGTCCATGACCGCATCTTCATTTACTTTACGCAACGGAATGGCTTTGACCCAACGAATGAAGTAGTCGGTTGCCATCAGAAAATATTTGTGTTGCAAGGAATAATTTGGCTTTATTTCTCCAATGATGTCCATCCCCCACTGCTCAAAAGGTTATGTTATAATTACAGGCTTTAATGGTCCTGCTGCTTTAACTTGTCTTCCACCACACCTTTGGTAGATGTCGCGCTTTTTGACATGGGCATGTGCATCTTTGAACAGTGTGGGCCAATAGTATCCAGCTCTGAGAATTATGTGATGTTGTATCTCCGAAGAAATGTCCTCCAGCAGGCCCATCATGTAAGTCTATCATTACCTTCTTCGCATCTTCTTTCTTTAAGCATCTAAGAAGAACTCCATCATAATTCTTTCTTAATAATATTCCTTCAATAATCTAATATGACGCTAATTTAAGACGCGGTGCTCTTCTTTGCTTAGAATTCCAATCTTCTGGTAACAATCCCGCCTGAAGGTAATGCACAAGGTCTCGACACCAGGAGTCCAGATCTGTGAAAAGAGGACATACATCCATCAAAAGTAACTCAGCTTCGTTTTCCTAGTCCTTTTCTTCATTGTCTTTACTTTCAGTCATCAATTTGCACAATCCCTGCCCTTTAACTATGGAGGCTGGCTTGAATTCGAGGTCATACTCCTGTAGAGTTGTTACCTAGTTGCCTCTTCTTTCTCCTAACTCTTTTTGTATGAAAAGAGACCTCACAGTTGGGTGTGGAACGATTACCTTTGTCCAGTTCTTTAGTATGTATGGCCTGAATTGTTTTACCACTTTGAACATTGCATAAGCTTGTTTATCCATAGCTGGGTAATTCAATTTGGCCCCTTGCATATTGGTGCTCATAAATGGTATGGGGAACTCATCTCCCCCATCTTCCTTCTGAGTAAGCACAGCTGCTAGTGAATCATCAAATGTGAAAGTGTACAAAATAAAATCTTTCTCAAAATCTAGACTTTTGAGGGAGGGTGCATGTGCAACAGCTGTTTTAATTTTACTAAATGTGTTCTTCTCTACATCAGTCCACTTGAATTGTACACTTTGCTTTACCATTTGTTGCAAAGGTTTAACAATTTGCGTGAAATCTAGCACAAACCTTCGCACGAAATTTATTGTCCTCATAAATGTTTGCATGCCCTTTTTATTATGGGGTAAGGGAATTTGTTCGATGGCTTTGATCCTTTCTGGGTCTATGGAGATCCCCTTCTTAGAAACCACGTGACCCAACAACTTACCTTCTGTAACGGCAAACACGCACTTCTTGGGGTTTAGTAAGATACCATATTTTCAGCAGCGTTCAAAAATCTGCTTTAGATGAAATGTGTGTTCCTCTCTTTTCTTTCAGAAGATCGTGATGTCATCGAGGTATACTACAATACTGTGGCCAATCAGACAACGGAAAGCTATGTCCATAGCCCTCTGGAAAGTAGCTCCAGCGTTTATGAGTCCAAAGGGCATCCTTCTATAAGAAAAAGTTTCCCACCTGGTTCTGAATTTCGTTTTAATCCCGTCTTCTTCAGCTACTAATACTTGATTGTAGCCTGAGAATCCATCTAATAAAGAGAATAGTTCAGAACCTGAAACCATTTGCAATATCTATTCCATGGGTGGAACGGGATAATTGTCTTTATTTGAAGTGTGATTTAAGTTTCTGAAATCCACACATAGCCTGATTTCTCTGGATTTCTTCGTTACCGGTACCAAATTTGAGACCCATTCCAAGTGTCTAACCTTGAAGATAATTCTAGCATCCAATAGTTTCTTAACTTCATTCTGGATTAAAGGTTCTAATTTTGGATGCATTTTCCTTAAAAGCTGTTGATAAGGTTTGATTCCAGATCTGATGGGGATAACATGTTGGATTATATTGGTGTCATATGTCTTCAGATCTTCATATGTCCAAGCAAAAACATCTTTGTATTGTTTGAAAAGACTGATAAACTTATTCCTTTCACCTGGGGAGCAGCACTTTCCCAAATTCACGTATTTAGGCACAATTTCAGTCCCCAAATTAATCAACTTGAACTGTAGAGATGAGCTATGAGTCTTCACATTCGCTGGTATTCTAAATTTCTCGTTTAAATCAAACATTCGCTCTAAAGTCCTGACTCCTTTAGGAATAAAATTATTGAATTTTAGCTCGGCTTGATGTTCTTCATCGTCAATGATTGCCCCTTTGAAGGTCTCGTCATTTGTCAGGCATTCTAGAATCTGGTGGTCATCATCGAACACTCGTAGGTTGGTGATCATATCTGGCACCGAAGGCCTGAAAAGCAATTCAATAGAGCATCAATTATTAGAGGGTACATGCCTCGCAGCTGAGGTGGCCAACAAGTCAGCTGCTGCATTCTTAAGTCTTGGAATCGATACAATGTTAAATGCATTAAAACATTTAAGTAAATCCCATACTTCATTTTGATAAGCTTTTAAATGAGGAGAAATGTAATGTATTTGATTTCGAATTTGTTTTACATTATTTTAGAATCTCCAAACACTTTCATATTTTTTGCCTTTAATTCAATTGCTTTTCTTAATCCCTGAACTAATGCTTCATATTCAGCTGTTTTATTGGTACATTCAAACTCTAACCTACACGAAAGAAAATGTTTGTTTTTCTTAGGGTCAATCAGGACATAGCCGGCTCTTGACCCCTCTAAAGTTTTAGAACCATCAAAGAAAAGCGTCCAAAAATCGCTAACCGCTACTGTGCAAGAATTAACATCTACATCTATAGCTAAGTCTACTATTTTACAATCAATTTCATCACCCTGTGAAAACTGAAGGAGACCAAGCTGAGCATTTAATGTATTACTAGCTTCTTCCGCTTGATAGTTTCCTGGTTCTAGCTCAATAAAGTAATTTCCCAAAACAGAATCCACTGGTTCATATTTACCTTCGAACTGAGTAACATTGTGTTTCATGCGGGGCTCCCTCAAAACTTTAATTTGATTTCGGCTTCCTCTATATGGTAGCCACAGATGTGACCAGTTTGAGGCAAAATATCCATTCATCTTTGCCGACCAATCTCTGCTCAAAACAAGTCCATAAGCTTCCGGTATGTCAGCCACAACAAAATCAATGAATTGACATACCTTATCATTTGAAGATAAGAAAACGAGAACATCCTCCATTTCCCCAATTACCTTCACATTCGTTCTATCCAACTGAATGACCCTCCAGGTAGATGGTTTAGGTTGTCCATTTATCTTTTTGCAGACCGACAACGGCATGACGTTGACTGATGTCCCCGAGTCTACTAGGCAGTTATGCAGGTTGTGGTTGAAAATTTCAAAGGTAAGGAGAAACGGTGGATTCTTGCTTTTAGGCTTACCTCCATTTGGGGCTGATTGTCAGTGGGCAAGGCTCTCCTCTGATACTTCAAGTGCTTTCAATAGCTTTTCTTTCTGCTGCAACACATTGCACATTTCAAATAATGAGATGTTTGCTCTTACCTTTTTGATATCCTCCATAATGTCATAATCCATCTTATGTTCTGTGAGATTCGATTTAACATTATTTATTTTTTCTTCATTGGGCTTAGTACGCATGTTGATCTGTCTAGGATTTTGACTGGTGATGGTAAATTCCGGAATTTTATTAACTAAGGAGTTGTTTTAAAATTTCTTAACATTTTTTTGAAGTATTTTGATCTTCAGGAGCATAAGACTGTTTTCCTTAATCAACCCTTGGCTTCTCATTGTTACATTTGTTTCCAAGGTGCCCTCATGTCTTAGATCCTTTTCTTCCTCGACATCAAACAATGATACACAGTCCCATAAAACCATGGCCTCATCCTCCTGCTTTTCTGTTGATTTATTGTTGTCTTTCCCTTCTTCATCATTGTCTTCAGTTAATTTGGAATCCAACAGCTGATCCATGACCAACATCATTGAATTTATCCATTGAGAACAATTCTTTTCAGAATGGGGTTGTTGGTGGAAAGTGCAAAATTAATCCATTCCCACCTTCGTTAAGTTCATAGATGCAGGGTTGTGCAGAGGGGGTTGGGATTGATTGATATCTTCCCTTTTCTTGTAATATGGCTTATAGAACTTTTGGGTCTCCTTTTCCTTTTCCAAGTCTATGATTCTGTTAGAGAGCTTCTGCATCATCTTTTCCATTCCCTCGAAATCCAGTCATTGCTCTTCTTTAGGATTAGTAAATAACAAAGCTTTCCTCCCAACATTTTTTTCTCTTGATCGCTCAAGATAATCTTCGATGCTTTCTCTTTCAGACTCTACTCTCTATGCTTCTTCATAAGTCTCTACTAGCGTAGGTTTGGCTTTCATTTTGGTAAACATAGCCAATTCTGGTCCTAGAGCTGAGGTATAATATTCAATCAGAACTTTATCCGAGGGTTTGTGAGTTTCAGAAAAATTCTTAAGATAAGCTGCAAATATTTGGGTAAAACTATGCACCTTCTCTTTTCTTTCTTTCTTTAAGGCACATAGTCCTTTCATGAGAGCTGCATGAGTTTTTTGGGTTGCATACTTACTTCTAAAAATCCTTTCAAAGGTATCCTAATCTGGGATAGAGTTTGCAGGCAAACCAAAGTACCACGATGCTGCTGCTCCTTTAAGGGTTTGTGGAAAAATTCTACAAACTACATCCTCATATTCCCCAACCCTTGATCCTTCTATTGCCAAATAGAAACTCTGCAAATGGTCATCTACTAACATCTTCTCATTTGGATCAAACTTGGGCAGCATCTTTTCGAAAGCTTGAGGTAAATCATGCAAAGGAGGTGTTAGGTTTAAAGGTGATCTGGATTTCCAAGCAGGTGGTGGATTTGGGGGGTTGGGTGGCTGATTTGTGTTTATTCCCGCCATGAGTCTGGGTGGAGACTGAGGTGGTGAATGAATAGGAGTATGAACAGGAGAACCGTAAAGTGTATCTAGGCCAACTTGACTCAAAGGCTGTACAACTTCCTGTAAGGCTGTTTCTACAAGTTCTTCCAAATCTCCAACCAACACTGAGTCTTCCAATATAGGATGGTCTTTCTTCTTATATTCTCTTCTGGGAAAGTCAGGGATAATCGTTGATCCTCCAATCTTCTTCACATACACCCTAGTGTGTCTTTTTAGATCATTAACTACTTCGTTATTGACAGAATACAAGTGCTCTTTACCCTTCTCTTCAGGAATTGGATTGGGAAACAAACTGCTTTCTGAACTGTCACCGGTGGAATAATTTCGAGAAATGGGTTTCCTCGGCCAGCCATGCACTGGCGGCCCTCCTTCTAGTGCCAGAAACTATTGAGGCCTAGAAATTTGCAGGCAACAACAGCAAGGGATTCTCCCTAGTCAACGTTCCCAACTAGCCCGTGACTGTTTGGTGTAGGGAATCCGTCCGGTTTGCGGTCCGGCTACCATAGATCAAGTAACAAAAAAAAAGGGTTTTACCGATTGCAGCCCAGTCCACCGTATATATTTTTGTATTTTTTACTTTAATTATGATATGCCAGTGCCTATCTAAGATGCAGATTGATAAAGAATGCAAGGAGTGGTCACAATGTGATGCGCAGGTTCTTACCTCTCGTCTTAGACTCTCTTGCATCTAAACCACACACAGCAAGAAATTAAAACTAACTAAGCTGTCCCTAGGGAGCAAGATATTAATTCATGAGTAATGTAATATTGTTCATAAGTTATGATAAATCACAGATAGTTGTTCTTAGAATCAAAACACATAAATACGGAATAAAGATATACACGACAAGATATCTCATCAACCGTTAAAACCTCCATTACTCATAATGGAAATTATCAAAGAATAAACCAGAGAACATTCAAATAAGAAAATAGGTTCAGAAAGTTAGAATGCTCTCATAGTTAATGAAACACAGTTGAAAACGAAATAGTTCCCCTTCAACATTGTTCATTTTATCACATTCGAACATTCCACACAGCACCTTCTCCAACAGGAAAAATTTGTAATTTATTATTGTAAAACGAAGTAGTTCCTCTTACAACAAGTGGTTCACAAGTTTTTCCAGAGAAAAATCCCACATTCCCTCTAACTTTCCTATATTTAAACAAGCAGCAAAAACCCTTGGGTTGCCCCTCCCGGATGACCTTTCGGCTCCCCAAACCGTTTACTCTCACAATTTTGTCCTCTTGTGAGTGCTCATGATCCATATAATTTGTTACATTTTGGATTTAGACTTATGAGTACTTCATAAAACGGGACCAGCTCGGTAACTGATTTCCAAGCCTGGGCCTCTGTTGCTATTGATTCTGCTTTGTCCTTCAGCTATGTCGTCTTTGCAGCAGTAATATGAAGAATCTTCTAAGTCCGTCTGCAGTTAAAAAAAAATCATCATTAATTCGGACTGCATCTTTTCAACAAAAGTAAACCATACTAACAACAAAACTGATCATCAAATTGAGGTCCTATATTGCGCTCTCGTTGTGAAAACCTTAATAAGAATCAGAAACCGCCACTGCCCATGAAGGGGGTTAAAAACTCACAAACGGCGGGAAGAAACTAATCGGCGGCTTGAACCATTAAAGCATCGGCAGGATAGTCTTACTCACAGCCACAACGGCAGGCTTCAGATGGACAATGAGTGCTATGGGACCATTAAGTCTATCGACGTCGAAAAGACTGAATGCCAAAGCATCGGGTGGAAAAGCTCCTTGTCAGGGAACGGAACAACATAAACGTCAAGAGGTTAGTGCATTACGAAGCCGCAATGGCAAAAGATGAAAAGACTACGGGCTCCACGGCAAATAAACATATCGGCGAAAACCGTAACAAAACATCTGCGAGTGGAGCAGTTATACGGCAGACATTTAGTTCGCTTGGGAGCTGCAATGGCGGATAGCAATCAAACTACAACCTTCGATCAAAATCATAAACTTTCCGATATGGCGCAGAAACATCATGAAAATGTTAAGTGTTCGAAAAATCTTAGGGTTGTGCAGCGGTCTAAAAGTTTGTCTCATCTCCAAAACAGCGGCTTCATAAAGATAAAAAAACCCCAACTCAAACTTCAACCAACCTTTGACAGTGCAAAGCAAGTCAAAATAATAACATCGTAGCATCGGAAAAGTCAAGGCTATCCATCAGATAATCATCGTTCGGCTTTCGTAACGGTGGCCTCGTAGGGAAATATGGCTCCGATGCATTGTTTAAATGACCTCTGAACAACAAAACTAAAAATGTTAAGTTCCAAAAGACTTTCGGCTGGGCAGCGACGAAAAAGTTTGTTTCACCTCCAAAACAGTGGCGAAAATGAGAAATAGACTTCTGATATCAAAGAAAGAAATCACAGATCAAAGGACAACATTTTAAATCCAACTTCAAATTCCACAACCCAAAGCAGTTTCAGACATAAGCAATTTTCCGAAAAGCATGAAAGCAGTTGACCTCAAAAACAATCCAAACTTGTAGCAAAGGGAAGACAAAAACAGAGTTCATGGATTCAAACAATTTTAGGCAAGATAAAAATTAAGAGGAGGATCCAAAATTTCAAAAATTTGGGAAAACAATTACAGCTGCAACAAGTTGTTTTATCATACTTTTCATAGTTAAGCCAACTTCCTCAATAAGGACCATCCAAGCCACATATGGTTTTATCAGGATCTCATCCAAGCCATCATTCATAGTGGGTTTCTCGGGATGTCCAGCCAAGTATTACACATGGCCAAAGCACAACAAGACACAACCAAGACAATATCTAATTGGGTTGATCAGGCTACTAGGCAGTGGAAAGGTAGAATGACTAAGCTATTGGCTCATTCAAGAGATAAGGACACCTCCACAAGGTCTATCTGGCCTGGGATCCACATTACCTACATACCCAACACAAGGAAGCATCCCCTTCTCTGCTCCACAATCCCTCGGGCTATGCCTTCCCTTCCAGTGCTCTTCAGGGCATGCATTGAAGATTTACCATCCACTCCTACCTTTTCATGAGGTTCCTCTCTGCAATTGTTTTATCAATCCCATTCCTCTTCTCTTCCACTCCTCGGCCTTGCATACTTTTCAGACCCAAACTAGGGTACACAACACAACAAACCACAAGGAAAATGTAGCAACACAGGCTTCACTCAGTTTGTAACAGAGGAAACCACTGCACAACAGCATTGGGGAGACCACAAAGGACTATACTCTCATAAACTCAAGTGATATCCACTGCTCATTTACTTAGCAATACATCGAGTTTCTCGGCCAGGATTACATATCACTCCATAACATAGGAGGAACATGGTTCACTTGTACATAGGATAAAACGTCGTAGAACAACACTTCCACGACTCCAGAGAGTGAACAATGCGTGAATCAACGAATGGTGTTCTCTTCCCCAACAAGGAACAACAAAAAAACTCTTTCCCAACTAAGGGAAAGGATGGACTAGCATGCATCACGTGCTTCCTTGCATCAGAAGCAAGAATGCGTCCTCACGGACTATAGACTTGCAGTCTTGCTCAGTCAAGCAATCAGAATGCCATGCCTTGCTCTTCCCAAGGCATTAACCGCCTAATCCAAATTCTGGAAGAGATTAATGATTGAGGGTAGAGGACAAAAGTAAGTTGAGGGTTCAAGGGTTTCCCCATTGAAATCTGGTCACCCCCTATTGGCTTAGGGGGTTTAACTTACTCCCTACCCTATCCCTTGTGAAAATCATGCCCCCATCTCTTTCATGTTGCAGTTCCATAGCTAGTTATGGTATTTATTAAATTTTGCATTTACATGATATTCAAAAACATGTTGTTCATGACCAACACAATAACCATAGGCATCAACCTTGATCACCGTATCACCAAACACCAAATCAATGGCAGGGCCTTGGCCTTGAGTCCCTTGCCATGATTCAAAATGCATTATATACATCATGTGCAATACCTTGGGGTCAAACCGGGGTATTACACCATCAAACTTTGGAATGTATGATGGTAACTTAACTAGAATTACATGCCATGAAGGGTTATGCTGGATGGGATCATTAATCAACTTGGACAAATCAGGTAAGTCCAAAGTTTCCAAAAAATGAAGTTGTCGGTTAGGTTGTACATAATGGTAATATTGATATGGCATATGTATACCAATAGGACCATAAGTTGATTGATACACTGTTTTTTGGGGCATTGGATTCACAGATGATCCTCCAGGAGGAAGGCTTCCTCTAGGTGGAGGTGGTCCTCCAGATGGTGGACCTCCATAAGGTGATCCTCTAGGCGGTGGTCCCATAGAAGGTGTTCCCCCAGGTGGTGTACCTCCCGATGGTGGTGTTCCGGGTGGTGGTCCTCCAAAATGTGGTCTTCCATAAGGTGGTCCTCCTGTTGAGGCCTGGAAATTCGCATGCGGCAACAGTAAGGGATTCTCCCCAATCAGCGTTCCCAACTAGCCCGCTGACTGTTTGGTATAGGGAATCCGTCCGGTTTACGGTCCGGCTACCGTAGGTCAAAGTAACAACAAGGGTTTACCGATTGCGGCCCGGTCCACCGGAATTTGTATTTTTACTTAATGTATGCAATGCATATGCCTATTTTGACCATGCAGGGTGATAAAGATGCAAGGAACGACACAATGTGCTGCGCAGGTTCTTACCTCTCATCTTATGTTCACCACATCTAAACCACATATGCAATCAGGAAATAAAACAAACACAATCTAAACACCTAACTATCTATCCCCGGGGAGCCAGAAAAGATTATTAATGAGTAATGCATTATCTCCATGTATGATAAACACAATTACAGGTAGCTGATATTTATGTTTACAACACATGAGCCAAAATATATTCTAACAATCAGATAACTAACTGTTATATGAAACGCAAGCATTAATCTAAATGAATTTTCCACAAAATAAATCAGAAACCATTCAACAAGACATAAGTCACAGAGTTAGAACGACCTCACGATTATGGACACAGGCTGAAAAAACAAAGTAGTTCGTCTTTCCGCCATCCATTTGTTAACATTTGGAAACTTCATATATCTTTCTCCAACAGGCAAACTAAAATCTTTATTGCAAAAGGAAGTAGTTCTTCTTACAATAGGTCCTCCAGTCTCACTGGGAAAAAGCCCCCCTCTTACTTGTCTATCTTCCCTAGTTTTATACAAAAAGCAAAATTGGTTGGGTTGCCCAAAGTGACCTTTGGGCTCCCCAACGTTTCAATTTCCCACAACCTTTTACAAAATATTAAATTATACAAAAATTTGATGGGTCCTTCTCATGAGGAGGGTCCTGCTTGGTCTTCCAAGAACTTTCTCCATGCTGCTGCTTCAGCAGCGAGACTCTCAAACGAGTTGGGTTCCAGGAACTGAATGTTCAGCTCGAATTTGTCAGCTTGCTTCCGAATGGCCTCAATTCTGGACGTATTCAAACGTACATGTTACTCCAAGAGCTGTACACTAATGGCTGTGTGGCCTATTTCATTCCTGAGGATTTGTTCATCAATAGCTCTGATGCATTGCACTTTGGCTTCCTCATCTTGTTGCCTTTTCTGCAACATTTCTGCAAATGCATCATGAGTTGGGAACTCGTGCAATCTCTGCTCAGCTTCTGCCTGACAACGATTGTATGCGATCAGGGCTCTTCTGAAGAATTCTGCGCATGCTCCCTTCGTTTTCTTGACATTCTTCTGAAAATCTTCTGCAGTGTTGACGGCAAATTCTATCAGGTCATGGTCTCGTTTCAAAGCTTGTTTATCTTTGACTACTAGCGCAGCTGGGACTTCTTTGTCATCCTCCATCCTGGTTATTCTTGAAGTCAGTACTTCAAGTATGTCTTGCGATTTGTCCACAAAATAAGAAGCTGTGTCTAAAATTTCGTCCAGTCTGCCATCAATCTGGAGGATCTGACATCTTTCCTCCTCTAGAGCAGTCTGTAGGTGCAGTACCTTATTTTTCTGAGCCAAGATGTGATCTTTAACTGGCTGCAGATTGACCTGCTGTGCCTTTGCTGCTTCCAGTTGCTTTTCCAGCTCCTTAATGCTCAAGGTATTGGATTCATATATGATCTTTTGCTGCTCTATCAGGTCTTCTACCTTTACCCTCAGCTGCTCCTTTTCATCCTTTAAATTCTGAATCTCCTGTTGTGCTTTTCCCAGTGCTTCTTGTGTTTTTTCTTTCACCTGTGCTTCTTGCTGAATGGCGTGGATTTCACTTTTTGTGGCCTCCATTTCTTTAAGCACGTGCTCATATTTTCTTTTCAGCCTATTTCCTTCCTCTCTTTCCCTTCTCAGGGTGTCTTTAAGATGAGAGGAATTTTTCTTGGTTGAATCTATCTCCTTCATCATGCAATCTACATTGTCCTCCGTAGCGTCTATTCCTGCCTTCCCAGCCCTTATGACAAACCTTGGATCTTTGTCTGTCCCGACCATCATAGCTTTGTCTGTTATCATTGTACTGGTCATTCCTTCAGCCCCTATCTTTTGCTCAGTTCTCCTCATAATCCTTTTGGTAGCCCTGTCATAGTATACTGTGCTAAAATCAGGGACTTCTTCCCCCTTTTCTTGTGCAAAGGGTACTAACTGAAGCATAGGGGTTGCAGGAGTGATAGTAGTGGGCACTTGCAGGGTCTGCACCTCAGGGTTTTCCTCACCCTGACTTTGTTCTGGTGGTGTTTCAGAAGCTGATTGTTGTGTCAACTTTGTCTTTTCAGCTTCCTGCTTTCGAAGCTCTTCATCCAGCTTTCTCTGGGCTTCTTCAGCTGCTTGCTTAGCAGCTTCCTCTGCTTCTCGGGCTGTTTCTTTTACTCTTTCCGCTGCATCCTGGGTAGCTTTCCTCTTTTCTTCTTCTCCTTTCCGGAGCCATTCTGCAGCCTCCTCTTCTAGCCTCTGGGCCTCTTGTCTAATCCTTTGGGCTGCCTCTTCAGCCTTAGCCTGCTCAGCTTTCTCTTGCTCAGATCCTTTTCCACCCTTGGTGGAGTGTTTTGGCTTGAACCTTTTGCTGAGTGCTGTCATGTTCGGGGCTCGTCTGAAAATGGATTCATCATTGTCGAAATGGTGGGTGTACTCATAAAACACCTTGTGCTTTCTGCAATGCTCAGCCATTCTTTCATGAGTGTCATTCCTCCTGAAAGTCATCTCCCCAAAACAGAACTTCTCTAGTTCCTCTATAAATTCTGGAGCCTGTTTCACATTGGCGAAACTGTAGCTGCCTAACTTAAATGGTAAGGGTGGATAGACCGCCTTCTTCTTCTGGAATAAGAAATGGCCAACCCCGTCAATAAATACCTGTCTAACAGCCTCCTTATGGATGACATAATCTGTTGCATACTTGGGCAGCAGATAAGGCGTCCTTGACCCACCAAACATCCTAAGATACATCCCGTTCTCTGTCAAGAAATAATCACCAAACTCCTCTATCACCTGCATTGCTTCTTCAAACATGCAGTCACATTCCTTTCGGAAGATCAGGGTGTGCAGAGGCATGATAAAATGCTCACAGATTTCTCAGTAGTGACTATAGTATTGATGAGCCCCCAGTAGCTTGTAGGCTGCATATATGGGTATTCTGTCTTTGTCCCAAACACATTTGAGCCCGGGGAAGGGCTGGTGGCATATTATGCAGTCAATCAGGATCGAGCTCATATAAAACTCGGATTTTTTCTGTTGTACTCCTCCTTTCGCTGCAGCTATACAAGAAGATAGACTACTAGATACCAGGCTGGACCAGTTGAAGATGGTCCCTTCTGTGGCCACATAGAAAATCAGGGGTATCCATTTGAATTTGAATAATCTACCATTGGCCCTCCCGAAGATCCTATTCAGCATTAGAGCTATGAATCTGTAAGGGGCTCTAAGGGTGGCTGTGTCATAATCTTCATTAGCTCTATGTCTATAGAGCTTCCCTGGTAATAGCATTCTTCTCATGGTTTCTATCAAATCCATCCTGAGATTGTCCAACCACTCATTGGACAAGAAAACTTGAGGCTCAGGCAGGTGGTAAGCTAGGGCCACATATCCAGGGCTAAAGGACGCATAACCTTGACCTTCAAGATTACAGATAAGCATTGAACCATGGTTTGTGTGTGGCAGGATCCACCTCATCAACTGAGCAGATGGAAACATCTCTGGCCTGGTGGAAACCTTCATAATTGCAGATTTTTCTATGTTTGCGTAGATGGGTTCCTCCTCCAGGCCCGTATCTGGGACTTCCCTACGGGAAATCAGCCTATATATGTCTCCCCACTTATACTCAGGGTCCACCCCCGTGACACACTGGGTATCCTCATATATATACTCGGTTGGTAGGACGGCCTCTATTGTTGTTTGTTCTTCTACCACAGGGGCCTTCTTTTTCTGTCTTCTGGACATTTTAAAATCTTCCTGCAATGTAAACATCATGATATTAAGCAATTCAAATTTATGAATACTAAGAAGCAGTTTATTCTTTCTCCATTGTCTATGTGACTATAATGATATCAGATATAAGCTTTTCGAATTGAAGGATTTGAACCAGTCATGCAATCTTTGAGCTGTGCTATTATCTTATATCGGTGTGTAAGTAAGAAAGCAAATCTCACATGTATACACAACCACTCTATATAATGACTGTTTGAAACTATCAGCACAAGGACTCAGACTATTTCTGCAATTTAGCGAGCAAGGTCCTAATGCTGCGGGATTAAAACTAGCATTATTCATCCCATGGCCTACTATAAAAAATACATGATTTCATAGGATGCCATTTTAAATAAATGATATGCAGTGCAAATGCATAACTCTCAAATGCAGAGCACATGACCGCAAAAGATTCGAATTCAAACATGGCTCTACGGTAAAACTTATGTTATCGCGGGTATGGATTTACATTGCTGCGACTATCAACCGCGGGATTCCAAAACAAATCTTCGCACAGGGGAACCCCACCAACGCCATTACTCATGCTTTCCCCAGAACTTTGAATAAGGACTGCGGCGCGGCCCTAGGGCTTCACGGTGGCCGACAATGGCAAACTGCGCGGCGCGGAGGCTAAGGTTAGGGCTCGAGGAAAGGGCAACGCACAGCCGGGCATCTATCATGAAAAATCCAGCGAAAACCCCATCCAAGACGTTTAAGGACCTCATCATACAAGAACTGAACCAGGTGCAGGCGGCATAACGGCCGCCTGCACCGTTTCTTCCTCTATCGCTAGGGACGAACTAAAACGGAGGAGGTAGATGAAAACACGGGCTTTTAAAGAACAAACCCCCCCCCCCTCTAACCGCACAAGCTATCCAACCCCAAAAAGATAAAACGCGGGCGCAACTACTGGGGAAACGAAAACGACAACCCTAGCCGTGGGTATAAAAAACTCCGTATGTGAACGAAACGGGACTACGGGCCGTAGTTCTACACAGCATAAGTCACCCAGCAGAACCCTTGAAAATACAAGCAAAAAGAGGTAAAGATCCTACCTGGCAGTAATGCACACTGAAAAGGTGTCAATGATCGAGCTCCCAGTCGACAGCTGGACGCGGGTACCGGTACGATGCTTCCACAAGACTCGCGAGCTCGACAGCGTTGACAGCTTGGGCGTGATAAAACAACAATAAAAACCCAAAAACACGCCCTCGTATATATAAAACCTCACACGTGCGACAAATCAACTCAGTCGGAGCGGACTTGAAAGTTATATCGAGCGACACAACTCAGCCCTCTTCACAACGGCAGACCATCCTCATCATTAAATCACCCGCAACACAAACATAAGTCATGCAATAAAAAACGTGGCCGGGCGGCGGCAGATATACTGGTCGGATGACCAAGAATTCGGCCACCCCCGCAACGGCGAATCATCCTCCATACTTCATTGTCCGCACGGGGAAAAAGACACTCTACATAGCACGGGTCGGCGATATATAGCATCTCCGGACTTCCCATTGATCCGCAACAGCGGGGAGGGTAGAGTTCATCCCCCTCCGATGCGGCATGCAGACAACGCCCGCAACAGCCACAAAAGTTTACCACCCGCAACGGCAAGACGAAAAGATTAACCCCCGCAACAATCAGCGCACAAACACGACAACCAAGACTCGGAACCTACCCGCAACGTCGATCGCGATAAAAGTCATGCAGACTTGAACAGCACCCGCAACGGTGGGCTCGACAAACTCAACCAAGAGTTCAAAGGCACCCGCAACGGCGAAGCGGAAAAGAAAATTAGGAGCTGAAGAACACCCGCAACGGCGGGACAGTTAAAAGAAAAACCTCCCGATATAAGAAAAACTTTGAAACGAAGGCTTTAACAAGTTTTGTAAAACAGCAAGGTGCTCAATTTTAAGATGGAAACTAAGGCGTGAAATGAGGAAAACCAAGTGATTTGTGGCACTCAAAATGTCTGGGAGACGCTTTCAAAAACCAAAATCCAAAATCAAATAGGTTGAAAACAAGAGGAAGTCTGACTAATTCGAAGTAAAGGAGGGTCCCAAAATTTTAGAATTTTGGGAAAATGTTGCAGCTGCAACACCTCCACAAGGTGGTCCTTTATGTAGTGGTCCCCCAAAAGGTGGTCCTCCAGGTGGTGGACCTCCGCCAGGTGGTCCTCCAAAAGATGGGCCAGAAAAAGGTGGCCCTCCATAACCTCTAGCATTATTCATAGATGTCCCACCAGGTATAGGCATATATGACCAATAAGGTTTCCCCCATGGCATAAACATATTCTTAGGGTAAGGCATTCCAAGATAAATAATCCCTAAATATGTAGGTTGATAATTCACATTGCTTATAGGTGGTTGGTTTCTTGGGTAAGTGTTATCACCCGCCTTGTAGTTGCCTATGTGAGGTGGATCCAGGATAGATGGTAGATGGGCAAGAAACTAAGGGGTGGAACCACGACTTCCTAGACTCCCAAATGGATGGTTATCATGCCAATCAAGGTAGCCTTCACTGTATATTATCCTAGTCCAAGACAACAATGGGGGAGACCCAGATCTCCTCCCGACAAGAGAGATCAGACCTAGACACCAGAAGAAGATCAGATGGGGCTTCAGGGTACTTAAGATGCAAGGTAAATGGAAACCCTAGCTCTAGGGTTAAGGTACTAGCAATTGATGGAGATGACCACTATCTTGGGAAACGTAACTATGATAGGGTGAGCAAGAACAGAGTTGGGACTGCCTAGTACCAAGGGGACAATCTCAGTGAAAGATAGGTGACTTGAGTTATCAGTAGGTGTTAGCAAAAGGAATAAGAGTGAGGTCAAGTTGGGGCTAGTGCTAGCTAGGAGATCAGTGCCTTGTGTGTATTGGGAAATGGAGTTAGCAACAACCCAATGTTTTAGAGAACCCACCTGGGAGACACCTTGATCTACGAATCCAGAAAGTAGTTGGTCCGAAAAAGCTAAGGTACAGGGAACCCAGCTCAATGGATGGCTAGCGCTAGGGCTTAGGAGGACAGATCTATAGTTCTAGGGTCACCAGGAGGCTAATGGCTCAATGTTGAGGAAGAAAAGAGGTCAAGGTGACCTGATCTACAAGCCCAAATCAGGAAATCAGCAGAAAAATTAGATCTAGAAAAGTCAAAATCTGATGATGGAATTTGACCAGCATTCCAGTTGATTTAGTTAGGGGGAGGCCCGATCTATGAAACCTAGAAATGGTTTGGAAAAAGATCGAACGGTTCCTTGATTATTTGATTTTTCAGGTTTTTATGGTTTAGGAGTTTTTCAGAAAAATAGTTAAATTTCAGCAAGGTACAATGGAATAAGATCAGAAAAGAAGAACTTACCTGTGGATATTACCTAGATAAGCTTGTAGAAGTCTATAGCAGTGACGATCCTAGCTATCATGATCAATCCTGGAAGATCCCCGTGATTTCTATGGCATATGCAAGCTCTAAGCCATCAAAGCGCCCCCTACTCTGCATGAGCAAACGTCAACCATATCATATTTGCACATACAAAATAAAGAAACTAAATGCTACAAGACAGTAAAATGAAGTAATCATAGATCGCAATGAAACTAATGAAAACCCCCTGATCCAAGACAAAGAGAACCGAGCGAGTTGAGGTCCCCCTAGAAAAACGCTCCAGCCAAAATGCCCTCCTGTAGACAAAACAATGATAGCCACGAAAAAAAATATATTTCATGAGAATTTCCATGATGCTAGTACGTTGAAGACAAACTAATCACCATTTGAGCACATCAGATGCAAAGCAAATCCAAAAAAAACTCCACAGAAAAAGTCTTTCTATTATTCAGATCCAAGAGCCAAAAACCCCTTACAAATGAGAAGCTCTCTCCTTTAAATAGAAATGAAAGAACCACAATCATAACCAAATCTTAACCACTTTAAAAATGAGTGGCTAATATTAAAAGATGAAATGTTCTAATCAATGGTTGAGATGAGCTCAACATACAATACATGGATTAATATAACCATAATTTATCAAAGTGGACTAACCCACCCCAAAAAGGTAACCCACTCAACAAGAAATAAATGAAAGCACATGGTGGGTCCAAGGAGTGTTTGAATAACTCCCTTTGGGTGTCCCCATGGCACAATAAATAATATAACAATTTAATTCTTTGACTTTTGTGCCTCCTCGAGGAAAACGTGAGCCTCGAAAAAGAGCTCCAGAAAATAATAAAAAATGCCCAAAAAAGAGGTGTGGGCCCAATCAGGAGCTACAACTACTGGAGAAGGTGTGGAAGACATCACTCTCATCATCATGACTCATCCCATGTAATTTCCTTTCCTCAGTAGCCCAAATTGATATCTTCAATAGCCATTTAATCATTTTTTAATCTGCCTCGAGAAACATGAACCTGCCAAAACAGCCTCCTAGGGTGCCTACATTGCCAAACTGAGCCCACTAGGCTCTCTGGGATGGGGGTACTATGGTAAAAACAAGTGGTGGCACCCCCCTATGCCCCTACAACGCCCTAGGAGATCCAACTGAAACATCTCCCTGCTCAAATATATCAATCTGTGAAGAAAAATTGCATCAGAAAGGCAGAATGAGCCTAATCACATCTGTAAGTGCACGGAACTGGAAATAAGTTGTCTCACTGGACTCAGAGAGTCCAAATCCATCTAAGGTGTATACTCATACCCCTCATAGATCTCTATCTGACCATCAATCACATCAAATAAACAATATAACCATCTGTAACTGATCAGATACCCATAATAACTCAAACTACATCCATCTGCTGCAAGTGTTAAAAGGTTAAGACATACTCTACAACTCATTCAAGTAACAATCACAACAATTACCATTCATTTCACTGGCGGTACATCAACCAATACAGATATAAGGCTTTATTTATTATTACTTAGACTTAGACTTTCAAGACTATACTCACTTCATAGCTGTAGCCAATTTGCTAGTGAAGGGTGAAAAGTGAAAATGACAAGGCTAAGGCAAAGGATGAATTCCTACTCAACATCATGACACTTTAGATAAGGAAAGGGAAAACTCACTATAACCAATGTCAAACAAACAGCAACACAAGGAATGGCAGTGCCTCACAGATGGGTGAGTTGTTTAAAGAGTGCTTATTCAACTTAGGCATCATGTCTACATCAAGCTTGATCCAAGTTCATTAGGATCACATTTTATTCCATGGCCTTTTCTCCTATATGACCCTTTTGGGACTTCACCAGTGCTTAAAAGTACAGCTAATCACAGCTTTCATCCAGGACATATTTATTTTAATAAAGTCAGCAATTTTTGGATATAGCACAAACCATTGCTTTTTTGGACCTTTTCTTATACTCTTCAAGGAGTATTTTATCATTTCATTTCTCTTGTCCTTTTTACATATGTTAAGAAACACAGTTTTACAATTTTTATTTTCCATGGGCGCATATTCAATATTTTCAATATAGGTAGTACATGAGCTTTCAGTTTTAGCCAACAACATCTCAAGTGACTAGGGGGAGTTCCGCACAGTGCCAAACATCGAGACAACCAACCAGAATGATTTAGGCATACTATCCAACTTACCAAAGGCAAGTTTTGTCACCAACTCAGATTCGAGACATAATATAAATAGGGAGGCTTGTCCAATAAAAGTTCCAGTAGAGAAAAAGGTACTCCATGCCATAAGTCAAGAAGTCAGTCGGGTTGAAAACTAAAATGGAAGGTAATGGATGGGTGAAGACAATGAATGATGGAGCCAACACTAGAAAGCCAAAACAATGGTGGGAATGACTACCTCTATTCTACCTAAGGAGGGTAAAACCAATGAGTATAGATCAAGAACTTCCAAGTCTAAGTAAGGACATCAATACATAGTACAAGATACAACCAAGTCCATATAATTATGACCTCCAAATCATGATACCACAAGTTAATACATGTCACAAAAATCAGTATAAGAGCAATAACAATATAAAATGCTAAGTCATAATCATGCAATATAATCCATCTGAGACACCATCTGTCCAATGAGAAAGAACTGACATAAAACTGGGCATCAATGACTGCTCTGAAAATGACATAAATGGCTACATTGGTCCTCAAATCTGAGTGTCCTGAGACTCAGTCTTGACATGGGAGAGTACAATAGTCCACTAATACAAAAATGATCCATCAAAACTTCTCATCTCAGCATCTCATATGTAAGAGATCTGGCTAAAAAATGTACTGTGTCTGAAAAATAGAATATGGTAGCCTGGCTACTATATATGTGATAACATCTGGCTCTAGCTGGGACAAGCGCTCTGTTGAAAAGAGCACTTGAGAACCTTGGAATATCTCGTCCTCACACACTGCTTCTAGCATCCTTGATCAATCCATCCATCTCTGCAACCACTACCAAGAATGTACCTGACTACCTGCAACATGTCCGGAGCTATACCAAACTCACAGACCGATCGTCAGAACAATATGTGGATAGTATATAAAATACTGAAAAAATAAAAATGCATGAAACTGAAAAGTAGAAAATAAATCTAATCTATAACCATAACGTTTAGTAAGAGTTTGATTTTTATTTTGCAGTGATAACAAAATTACGCTAAAAGCTTCAATAGTGAGCTTCAAACAACAAAGCAAAACTCTATACTACTGTTGAGAAGGCTTATTCAGGTCTTACCTACTCTACTCGAACTAGTTTAGACAAGTGTTAGGTAAAATCATAAATCCAATGTAACCACTTGCTACATGAATTTATTGAGCTTTCTTTACAATTAATGATAGAACAAATCAACGATGGCTTGTAAGTAATGTGAATGAAAGTTAAATCCATTATAACTTGTTGTTTGAAAATTGAAGAAAGATAGGGATAAAGAGAAATGAAATCATGCCAGGGATGAGATTGATTGTTGCAAACTTCTTCTACCCATTGTTGGGCACCATTTTGACCTATTTTTTTCATCTAAATACCTTCTAGTTTCCTCCATAAACCTTCATAATGATCCATAAAACCTTAATTTCATTCACAAAACTTTGGTCAAAGGTATAAATGTTGTTGCTTCTTAACAAATTGAATTATGAGATTTTTAAGGCATTTAAATTAAGGTTTTATTCAAAATTACAGAATGTGCTAACTTCCCATAATTTCTCCTAGGTTAGATACTTGCAGACCAGCTAGGCGTAAACTGAGAGATGGGAGAAAGATCCTCGATGTCCAAGGATGGTTAAACTTCTAATGAATAGATGATATGGTTCTCACAGGTGTCAAGTCAATGCCGGTCAAAGATGACCACCTGTGCTACCACTTAGCATAAAAACAGGACAGTTTTGATTTTGTCTATTTTGATGGATCTAATGGAGGATCTCGAGGGTTGCATATCATTATTAGTCCTCCAGATTTGTAGCATTTCCAAATTTTTTAAAGATTGTATAAGTATTTGATTTTACACATGAAAAAAAACCTCCTGGATCATAAACGTATAGTTGTGGAATCAAGACTGTGGATTTGATTACTGTGTATGCCCAATTCGATATGGTGAATGCAATTGAAGTTTAGAGCTCTGTGATTTTCTCTGCGTGTGTAAACGAAGCATTGGAGGGCCCCCTTTTCCAAGTCTGCACACATCTTTTTGTATCGTTGCATGTGGTATGTTTTATTAAATCCTGTAGAATTCGATTTCTTCACTTTAACTACTCATACATTGCAGATCGAGTTGGATTGTTTAAACAAGGTTAGAAACTCTGTTATTTAATCATTCACATGCTGTAGGAATGGTTTAGACTGCTTATTTAATATCAAATCGTTGTGCATTTCCTATTCAATGTTGAATTGTTGAGGACAGTTATACATTGTGAATGTCTTCCTGTAAGGGAAATTAATGTTTGATTGCTTTCAATATTGAGATAATAGGCAGAGTATTGTGATCTATATTTTAGGGTTTAGGTTTAATTTGTTTTTTTTTAGCTCAGACTATTTCACATATGAATTGCTGTTTAACTCAAAGATCAAATGAAGTTGCTTATGTAAGGGAGGTTTTGTATTTCAAAGTCACAGCATTCTAGCTTTCAATAGATTTGTTTCATAGGTAAACTAGATTTCCAGTTAGGTCTAGCTTTAAGTCTCTATATTTGGGATATGTCTCTAAGTCTACAAACTATGGATTGACATAAACTTAAGGTCTAATTTACACTAGTGGATTGGAGCCCAACATTTGGCGCCGTTTCCGGGGAGGCATTTTAGAAGCAGACTTAAGAACTTTAGTTCTCTGATAAAAAGAAAATTTCAAAAAAAAAAAACACAAAGTAGATTTTAGTTTTATGTCAAGACAAAGAGACGAGAAAGGAAGATTTATCAAAAACCCCCCAAAAATAGAAGTAACAAGAACTTATTTATCTGATAAAAAAGGATTCATTACAACAGTTGATACTTTTAAAATGGATGAGGAAGAAACATCAAAAGGGCCAACTGCAGAATAGAGAAGGGAGTATGAGAGAAGGTTAGAAATGGAAAATAAACTAAGATAAGAGAGAAGGGAAGAAGAGAGGAGACATGATAGGGAAGAAGAGAGGAGACATGAAAGGGATGAAAGAGCAGAAGAAGATAAGGAAGCTACCTTTAAATTCCCCATCTTGGACACTAGCATCATCTTAGGGGAAGAAGTAAAGATGAAAAATATCCCACCATCTGTCCTACAAAATTTCTATGGTATGACTTCTGAAGATACGGATTCTTTCCTATTCGAGTTTGATATATTGTGTCGAACTTATGGATATACTGATGACACCCACAAGCTTCATGTTTTCCCTGCTGCTCTTAAAGCAGCTGCCTTGAAATGGTTCATGGGATTAGGAGAGCATTCTATAACTAGCCGGGATGAGATGAGGAAAATTTTTCTTAGAAAATATCAAGCATATTGTAGATCAAAGGATTTAAAAGATGACATTTTCGGAATGTCTTGGCAGGAAGATGAAAGCTTGGAAGAGTATCTAGAAAGATTCTCATACAACCTGCAGAAATCCAAATACAATTCCTTGACACCTGAGATCATTCGGATAATATTTTTAAAAGGAATAAGAAAAGAATATCTGGATATTCTGAATGTTATGGGCAAAGGTGACATCTCCTACTTACCTTTGATGAGATACAAGACTTATGTCAGAAGTATTCAAGAGGAAAGGCTAGAAATGGGAAAAGGGATGTAACTTCCAAAGTAACTAAATCTGCAACTAGTGGTATCTCTAGAGCTGAGCTTGGGAATCTGTTAGAAGATTTTAAGACTAATCTATTAAGTACCTTAGGCACCCAGGTCGAAACATTAAAGACCAAGAAAAGACAAGAACAACAAGATCAACAAGATCAAGCCATGTCTATCTTTTTCCCTAAATGTAGAAAGAAACACCCATTAAAAGAATGTCCTTTAAATATTGTTCAAATTTGTGGCTTATGTACTTCAAATCACAAAACTGATGATTGCCCTAGATTGAAAGAATTGCAGGAAGCTCGAATGGAGGAGAATCAAAGCATGGAGTCTCTCTATTTTATGGGACAACGAAGACTTTGGCAGCCACGATTTTTAGGCATGTTTCAAGATCCTATGCCGCAGTTTCATTCAAATTATCAAACTCCTGTTCAGAATTCATGGACTGCACCCATGCCCTGGCAAACTTGGTCTCCTCAATTAGCCCAATCTACTCCAAATTGGCGAGGGTATACTCATGGTAACCAAACATATCAACAGGCCTATCTACATCCCTATCAACAACCTTCTGCATATCCCCAATACCAGCAGAATCAAGCCCCATTTTTGCAACAACCCAATCCAGCTCCTCAACTAGGTCGACAACCTCAATAGCTTCAATTGCCATCCAATCAGCCTCCACCTCGGCCAACACAATTGCCAGCCCAGCCAATCCCAAATCCAAATAATAAAATGGATAAACCCATGTATAATGTTGATGATGGAATGGCACTCCCCTACTCAATCCTCCCACTTCAAAGTATCAACTTAAGATCTGGAAAAACTTTACAAAAAGAATCTCCTGTTATTTTAGAAGAACAAGCAGAAAATGAGAAAACTCCCAAAAAATTAAATATAGAAAAATCACAGTCAGAAAATCACAGTAAAAAAGGGAAAACATTAGTACCTTATATACCTCCCTTTCCAGAAAGGTTGGGCAAAGAAAAACTTTCAATCTCCCTACCTAATTTTGATGTTTTGAATGAGTTAACCAATGTATGTGTCAAAATTCCCCTACTGCAGGCTATAAAGGATATTCCAATCTATACTAAAGTAGTTAGGGAATTATTTCTTAATAAAAGAAGGAAGTATCCATCAAAAATTCATGTGGTAGAAAATTTAGCAGGATTAATGTCTAACACTGTTTTTATTGAAAAGTATGTAGATCCTAGAATCCCAATGGTCACAATTACTGTTAACAATTTTTCAATTCCAAAAACACTGATTGATCTAGGTGCTGCCATTAATGTCATGACACTAGAGACAATGGAATACCTTCACTTGAAAAATCTCAGACCAACCACTATAGTTTTGGAACTAGCTGGCAGGTCTAAAATCACACCTGAAGGGATCTTAGAAGACATCATTGTTTCTTTAGACTCTTGGGAGTATCCTGTAGATTTTATAGTGATGCAACCAAATTATAATCTAGGAGGGCATCCATTGATTCTTGGCAGACCTTGGTTGGCAACAACTGATGCTTTCATAGGGTGTAGATCAGGAAGTATGCTCATTTCACATGGGACAGAGAGAAAACAAATTACACTTGATCCTTTTGCCCAACGACCTTCTGCATTAGATTAGTTATCATGGATTAATGAGACCAGAGAACGAGAAGAAGAAGTGATTCAGCCTGTCCTAAGTATCAATTAGTTCTTTGATTTTCAAGAAGAAAACAACGAAGATTTGCTAGATTACTTCATTGTTGAACCTGATATTTCTGAAGAATTAAGAGACATGCAGTATACTATAGTAGATCAAGTTTTGGGACAAAATTTTCAGAAAAATTGCACAATACATTCTCTAGCATTGACACTTCATGATATTTTTAATGTTAATTCAATCACTGATGTCCAAAGCAAAACAGTTGAAATCAGTCCAGGACAACATTTGAATATCAGTGCACATCTTACTACATCACAGGAAGAACAGTTGATTGCCTTGCTGAATAAACATTCCCATGCATTTGCTTGGGAATACACTGACATGCCAGGCATTCATCACGAAGCATGCACTCACCACATTTATACAGATGATAAAATCAGACCTCTCAGACAACTACAACGTAGAATGAACCCCATACTAAAAGAGATAGTTAAGGAGGAATTGCAGAAGTTATTAAAGGTAGAATTTATCTACCCTATCTCTGACAGCCAATGGGTTTCTCCCTTGGTTGTTATTCCTAAGAAAAATGGCAAATGGCGGATATGTGTAGATTACATGGAGTTAAACAAAGAAACATTAAAAGATTATTTTACATTGCCCTTTATTGATAAAGTGTTAGATGCCTTAGCTGGAAAAGAATATTTTTCATTTCTAGATGGTTTCAGTGGATATAATCAAATTAGCATTGCAAAAGAGGACCAGGACAAAACTACCTTTACATGTCCCTGGGGCACATATTCCTACAAGGTTTTACCTTTTGGCTTATGTAATGCCCCAGCTACCTTTCAGAGGGCATTCTTGGCCATTTTTGCAGATCTAATTCATGAATGTGTTGAATTCTATATGGACAATTTTTCTGTGCATGGAAGTGCCTTTGAGGATTCCTTAGCAAACTTGGAGAAAATTTTAAAAAGGTGTGTTGACTCAAATCTTTCCCTTAGCAACGAAAAGTGTTTTATGATGATGACTGAAGGGATAGTTTTAGGACATCACATGTCTTCATCTAGAATAAAAGTAGATCCTGCTAAAATTCAAATCATTGAAAATCTATCTGAACCAACAACTCAAATAGATGTAAGAAGCTTTTTAGGATATGTAGGCTATTATCGTAGATTTATTGCAAATTTCAGTAAGATAGCTCTGCCATTGTTTAAATTACTTTCAACAGATGTACATTTTAAATGGGATACTAACTATCAATCTGCATTTCAGACACTTAAAGAGAAGCTCTCAACTACTCCCATTTTAAGGGGACCAAATTGGACATTGCCCTTCCATATTTCTACTGATGCATCTGATACTGCAATAGGGGCCTCTTTGGGACAAAAAGAGCATACCATGACTTATGCTATATATTTTATCAGTAAAAATCTAACACCTACAGAATTGAATTATACGGTCACTGAAAAGGAGATGTTGGTAGTAGTTCATGCTGTGAACAAATTCCTTCATTACATTACTGGCTACGAATTTTTTGTCCACACAGATCATTCCGCTTTATGATATTTAATGAATAAATCTATCACTAATGGTCAGATAACCAGATGGTTACTATTAATGCAGGAATTCAATATTACTGTTTTAGATCGACCTGGACGAGAAAATCAAGTGGTAGATTTCATGTCTCGCTTACACAATACTGGTAAGGTTGTTCCTGTTTTAGATAATTTTCTTGATGAACACTTGATTGCAATTTCTATTATCACTCCTTGATATGCTGATATTTCCAACTATTTATCATCAGGACAGCTACCTCCATCTATGTCATCTAAAGAAAAGAAAAATATTATTAAACAAAGTGCTAGGAATATATGGGTCAATGGTGATCTCTTTTACACAGGATATGATCTAATTATTAGGAGATGTGTACGACAAGATGAGGTTTTAGATATTTTGAAAGCATGTCATGATGAACTGTGTGGTGGCCATTTTGCAGAGAAAAGAACAGCATACAAGATACTCAATTTGGGGTATTACTGGCCTTCTATTTTCAAGGATTCTAAGAAGTATGTTAGGAGTTGTGATACTTGTCAACGGATGGGACGGCCAGTCCTATCTGATGAAATGCCACTCCAACCACAAATCCTCATAGAACCATTTGAAAAGTGGGCTCTTGATTTCATTGGTCCAATTCATCCACCATCACAAGGGAAGAAGTACATTCTGGTATGTACAGACTATGTTACAAAGTGGGTGGAAGCCAAACCATTACCAAGAGCCACAGAACAGACCGTGGTAAACTTTCTTTTTGAAGAGATATTTGTCAGATTTGGGGTTCCTAGAGATATTGTCATTGATTAGGGTGCCCAGTTTACTTCTAAACTGGTGCAGGAGATAGCAGCAAAGTACAAGATTAAGCACAGAAAATCTACACCTTACCATCCACAAGCCAATGGCCAGGTGGAATCTACAAACAAGACTTTGGAAGGAATCATCACCAAAATTGTCCAGATGCATAGGAAGGATTGGTCAGCTAAGCTTACTGAAGCTTTATGGGCATATCGAATCACTTGAAAAAACAGTACTGGTTTTTCTCCTTATCGGCTCGTTTATGGTAAGCAAGTCCTCCTACCTATAGAATTTCAAATTCATACCTTCAAGTTAGCAGCAGATTTGGGGATGAATCTTTCTGAATCACAGCAAGAAAGGACACTTCAATTGAATCAACTAGATGAGATGAGACAGGCTACAATAGAACACAATATTTTGATACAACAACAGAGAGCCCAATGGCATGACAAGTTTATCAAAAAGAAACAATTTCACATCGGTCATTAGGCCCTATTGTTTGATTCAAAGTTCAAAGACTTCAAGGCCAAATTCACAACTCATTGGCTTGGTCCATATGAGATTGCAGAGGTATATGACAATGGCTCAGTCAAACTCCAAACAATCGATGATGAAGCACGTACATTTGTGGTCAATGGCCATTGGCTCAAACTCTATACCAAGCCTATCAACAAAGAATATTTCATGCAACAGATTGCACAACAACGGGAGATGGAAGTGCTAGATAAACACACTGGTGTTTCTTCTTCACTTTCTTCCTAGCTATTTTATGATTTGATATAAAAAAAAATATCAAAAAAAATAAAGAAAAAAACAAAACATAAAAAATAAAAAATAAACAAGAAAAAAGGGATTTTAGTTGTGAAAACCAAGCAACTGGCACAACATAAACTTGAATTTTCCTTGGAAAACCAGGTTCACTTGGCCATTGAAAATTCACAAATATATTTTCAAAATTTCATGCCTCTTAGGCAGTTTTTTTTTGCATAATAAAGATCTTGTTTGACTTGAGGACAAGTCAATAAATAGGCCTGTGAAGGGGATAAGCATTTCATGCTTTCTATTTTTCTTGGAACCCTCCAAGTCTTTTTCAAATGCACAGGGACCTGACTTCCAGCAAAGCAGAAGGAATCTGAGATAGTTCCAAGTTTGTTTTTCAAAATGCAGAGGGGCCTGACTTTTAGTTTAGCAGAAGGGACCTGAGATGGCAAACATTTTTAAAAGGTAGACATCATAAGGACATATGTGAATCAGAAACAAATTGCAAACCAGCTACATCAAGCAGCAAGCACAGCATAAAGGGATATCAAGCAAAGTCTGTAAGGATTTTAACTTTTATGCTTTAAAAGTTGCATGATTCTTTGTTTTTAATGACATATCTACCTATCCTCATAAGCCTGACTGTCTACTCTATCACCTTCACAATCCATGCCAACATTCCATTTACTTCTCATTATCCTACCCTAGGTGTCAAAATGGTGGTCAGAATTAATCCCAGAAGAAAATTTTCAATGGCCAAAACCTAAACTGCATTCTACAAGCAGGGTTTCCTTCTCAACAGGAAGTGAAATGTTTTAAAAAAAATGGAATTCAAATTTTTTTATTTTATTTTCATACTCCAGATATTAGTGCATTATGCATTAAGTTAAAATATATATAGAATATAGAACATTTGATATAAAGAATTGCTATGTGTATTTCCAAAAGGTGAAAAGAGTCCACTCCAAGTGAAGAAATCCCTTCCTTACAGCTCATTAATCAAACACTGGGGTATGCAAAGGAACTGAAGCGCATTGTATAGAGATGAAATGGTTCTAACCTTACCTTTAATCTTTTTCCTTGAGAATTTGTACCTGAACTAGTGATTGGATAAAAAGTTGCATGTTCAAATAATGATTATAAAGGACGTGGTTGTATGCCCCCACGAAAATATATAAATGTGCCTGGAAAATCACATTGTGAACTGGTGACATCGGGATTGCATATCGAAATGGTCATTCTTCTTTGAACCAAACCTAACTCTTTCGTCTGCAAGACCCGATTGCTATGTAATGCAAAGGCATATAGGGGTAATAGTTTACAGTGAAAAGAAGGCGTGTATCACATGAAGGATGCGTGCACTAGCTTTCTGAAGAATGCATTCGCGCAGGAGAAATTGTGAAGCAATAATGCCAAAGGGGAGGTAAAACTTAAATCTTTTGCCAAAATAATTTGCTAGATCGATAGCAATTCTAGTTTCAGAGTGTCATTTTGAAATAGGAAAACGTTTACAGAGCTAAAATTTGCAAGGATGAGGTTCTCTGCTGCATATTTATTTTCCTATTAAAGTTGCAAAATGGTATCTAGACTAGAACCAGAGAAATTCGATCCCACTAATATTCTAGAGAAATGTATGGAAATTTTTGAAAAGAAACAGTGGGTGACTTTTTTTGAAAAGTTTGATGGGCACAATGATAATGTTAGCCTACCCTTTGTTGATTCATTTGATGGAGAAAGGGCTACAGTGGGAAATTTGAATTTCAGACTGTCTGAAGACATTTTGGCACAGATCATTGGCTTACCACATCAAGGAGAGAGATTCTTCAAAACCAAACAATTCAAGGAGAAGGCATGGATACCCTTTCTGTGCAGGTCAAGGGCAAGATCAGTGAACTGGAAGAAGGGAATACCAAGGAGTTGGTTGGTTCATCCCTGGGATGAAATAGTCTATATCATCCAAAGATTCATCACCTATGAAGGCCAATTTAGTATTGTATATCTTTACCATATCAAGCTATTGTAGCATTTAAGAGGTGATTGTCAGATTAACATGCCCCATTTCTTATTACAGAGTCTTTCCAAGATGGCTAAGGCTATTCAAAAGCGTGCAGAAGATAAAATGACAAGCCTTTTCCATTGTGGACTCATCAAAATAATCATCACATATGAGTTACAGAAGCAAAATCTGACATGGCAAGAATTTTTAATTCATAATCAGTTTGAAGAACAAGAAGAGCTACCTGAAGAAGGTTTGAAAGAAGACAAATTGTTGATGATCACATACCCCAAGGATGGAGAACAGAACCCTGAAGAAACAAGCTCAAAACTTCCAAAGGGGAAAAAAAAAGAAAGAGAGGTGTTGATGATCACAGATGATGAAGACAACTCTGAGGCAGCAAGCTCAAAATAGCCTCAGAGAAGGATACGAACTAGGAGTGTGATGAAAGAAGAAAGACAGTTTCAAAAGCAAGATCAAATTTTGACCACTTATAAGAAAAAGCCAAGGAAGCATCAGCAAGCTTGAAATAAGTCAGCGCTAGAAGAGGATGATGAAATCCAGCAGAAACAGTATGAATACATACAATCCTTGGAAAGTCAAGAAGAAAATATAACAAGTGAGATAGGGCAAGTCCATGAAGAAAAATATATCCAAGAAACTGAAAAGATTTTAGATGAAGTGATAAAGCAGACCAAAAAAATCAATATCTTCTTGGAGCAGCAATAAAAAGAAGAGAAAAAGCATCCAAGCCAGGAAATATTAAATGATCCAACTTCTCCTTTCTTAGAGCAACAAACTATGGAAGAAGAAAAGAAGGGAGATTCAGTACAAGAGAATGAAGAATTGGGGATGGACACCAATTCTGTGCAGCCTCCAATGAAGATGGAAAAGAAGAAAACTTCCAAAAATAGTAAAAATATTAAGAGATTGAAACTGGAAGTAAGGGAATTAGAACTGGGGAATGAAAATTTAAAAGAAAGGAATAGGAAGCTTAAAGTTCAAAGGGCACGAATCTCCAAGCATGCATATAGATGGTATAAACAAAAGAATATTTACAAAACCAAGTATGAGAAACTGAAAGTCCTTTATGCATCTTCAACTTCTACAAATGCATCATCTCAAACAAGAGATTAAAAGCAGAGGGTCAGCAACAAAATTTTGGTCATGATATAAGCATAGTCAAATTTTTGAGATACTTTTTGTGCATGAGGACATGCAACAGATTCCTCTTGGGGGAGATGTTGGGCACCATTTTGACCTTTTTTTGTCATCTAAATACCTTCCAGTTTCCTCCATAAACCTTCATACTGATCCATAAATCCTTAATTTCATTCACAAAAATTTGTTCAAAGGTATAAATGTTGTTGCTTCTTAACAAATTGAATTATGAGATTTTAAAGGCATTTAAATTAAGGTTTTATTCAAAATTACAGAATGTGCTGACTTCCCGTAATTTCTCCTAGGTTGGATACTTGCAGGCTAGCTAGGCGTAAACTGAGAGATGGGAGAAAGATCCTCGATGTCCAAGGATGGTTAAACTTCTAATGAACAGATGATGTGGTTCTCACAGGTGTCGAGTCAATGTCGGTCAAAGATGACCACCTGTGCTACCACTTAGCATAAAAATGGGACAGTTCCAATTGTCTATTTTGATGGATCTGATGGAGGATCTCGAGGGTTGCATATCATTATTAGTCTTCCATATTTGTAGCATTTCTAGTCTTTTTAAAGATTGTATAAGTATTTGATTTTACACATGAAAAAAACCTCCTGGATCATAAACGTATAGTTGTGGAATCAAGACTATGGATTTGATTACTCTGTATGCCCAATTCGATATGGTGAATGCAATTGAAGTTTAGAGCTCTATGATTTTCTCTACGTGTGTAAATGAAGCATTGGAGGGCCCCCTTTGCCAAGTCTGCACACATCTTTTTGTATTGTTGTATGTGGTATGTTTTATTAAATCCTGTAGAATTCGATTTCTTCACTTTAACTACTCATACATTGCAGAACGAGTTGGATTGTTTGAACAAGTTTAGAAACTCTGTTATTTAATCATTCACATGCTGTAGGAATGGTTTAGACTGCTTATTTAATATCAAATCATTGTGCATTCTATTCAATGTTGAATTGTTGAGGACAGTTATACATTGTGAATGTCTTCATGTAAGGGAAATTAATGTTTGACTACTTTCAATATTGAGATAATAGGCAAAGTATTGTGATCTATATTTTAGGGTTTAGGTTTAATTTTTTTTTATCTCAGAATATTTCACATATGAATTGGTGTTTAACACAGAGATCAAATGAAGTTGCTTCTGTAAGGGAGGTTTTGTATTTCAAAGTCACAGCATTCTAGCTTTCAATAGATTTGTTTCATAGGTAAACTAGATTTCCAGTTAGGTCTATCTTTAAATCTATATATTTGGGATATGCCTCTAAGTCTACAAACTCCAGATTGACATAAACTTAAGGTCTAATTTACACTAGTGGATTGGATCCCAACACCCATAGATCGATAGGATCATAAAACTTATGCAAGTTTAAATTTAATGAAATAACAGAATGCGATACATGATTCATCCCTCCTAGGCCATCATTTTTTCCCTCATCTTTTTGGTCAGCATAGTCAATCATTCTCACATTATGATCAATGATGAAACAAAATAGGGACAAATTAGAAATCTTTAAACCAGAAATTGAGATTAACCCCATTTGTTGTTTATAAAATGAGAAAATATGGAATTGGTATTTATAGAACTTCTCATTCACCCAATCAAAGAAATTAGCAAAGTTGAAAACATTATACACCCAGGATGAAAGGAGATAAAATGCTTTACCATTGACCAGTTGGCACTTTTTAGAATCTGTACTACATGATACCATAGAGAAGGACATCAAGAGCTGGGATGGGAGGGTGGATTGACAAATTAAAGCTTGATTTGTATCACCTACAGATGTTAACACCAGTCTTCCATGTGATATGGGACCTTTGCTAGAGAAATTGGCAAGATTAAAAACATCCCAAGAACTAGACTCACTATGATTAAACTCCTCAACCAAATCACCTTGATCAAAAATATGACAGGGAATAGCAGCAGCATTACAAGAATCATTCCTTGGAGTCTCTTGATGATTATTTGGACATAGATTCTAGTTCGATAGATGTGACAAAAAAGATTCTAGGTCAAGCTCACTCACTAGTATATCATCATCATGTGGCTGTTCTTCTTGAGATTGTTCATTACATTCAACTGAGGATAAATGATCATCATCATTCATTTGACAAGAAAAAACATCACCATGTTCATTTCTATCCTCACAAACTTGGTCTTCAACTACAATATGACCACATGATTGCTCTTCAACGGAAGTTTTATTAATTCAACCTTTTCTTCTTCTACAGAGATATGATCAAGGTCTGAATCCAGATTCATATAGGTTGGATACTGACTCAAATTATCATCAATTTGGCAATGACTATGGAGTTGTTCTTTTAAAGGGTCTTTAATGACCTCACCAATGGAAGGCTCAACTATAGATGTTTCTTGATGGTGCATGTTAGGTTCCCTTCCACGAATCAGAGCCAGGATTTGCTCTATGACTGCTTCAAGTAATAATAACAAAGTATCTTGTATGATTTGATTGATATCCCTCTTAATTTCTTCATGAGGTTTTGATACATTATTCTCGAAGTACTGTGCAACATTCTTATGGATTGCAGGCACACTCATAATTTGGAACATATCAAGAGAGGAATGGTCCAATTGAGAAATCACTTCACCAATATACTGATTATAATCATTGCTAGATTCACACTCTAAAGAATCATCAGTGTTCCTACTCCAACTATTAATTAACAAATCTGTGAACATGTCATACCCAGTGATGGATCCTGGTGCTAAATGATCAAACCATAGTTGAACATCCCCTTGCAAGGATTCTCCTAAGGCTTGCATATAAACATCTTCATCATCTGCACCTCTAGATTCCATGTAATCCCAGAGAATGTCCAGATGATTTTCAATAGATATATCTTTATTTCCATTGAGTCGGGGCATCCTCCTAGTGTAATCATTTGACATAGGATGAGGTGCTCCTGGTATTTCAGAAAAGTCAAAAGGAGACCTTTTTTCTTGCTTTTTAACAACTCTAGTTACTTGGCTATAAGGCTTTGACTAGGAATGACTTCTAGGTTCAGGCCAACTTACAGGTCCACTCGGGATGGTCGGGAAATTTTTATTGCATGGGTGAGGCAGTTGGTGGGTATCATAAAGATTGTGATAACTAGATTCATACCCATAATCATGCTCGAGATCATCCTCATACCCGTAATCTGACCTCCATCTATTCCTTTCATTTATTTGTCTTGTATTTTCAATCATGTTTTTGGTTACTTCTTTCATGTGCCTAAGAAATACATCCGAATTCATTATGATTTATGGTATGCTCTAAGAACTTAAGATTAATATGTTGGGTATGATCCTCAGTGGAGTCGCAGGGTGGAGTCGCCAGGTGAACCACACAAGTAATTCACCAATAAGAGATATGTCATAGGGAAAGGTAAGGTATGTTGAACCAAAGTAGGCCTCTACCTCCCTGGCAATGGCGCCAAAATGTTATCACCCGCCTTGTAGTTGCCTATGTGAGGTGAATCCATAATGGATGGTAGAGGGGAAAGCAACTAAGGGGTGGAACCATGACTACCTAGACTCCCAAATGGATGGTTGTCATGCCAATCAAGGTAGCCTTCACTTTATGTTATCCTAGTCCAAGACAACAATGGGGGAGACCTGTTGAAATATTGTAACTTCGAAGAATATTCTATATGTATATTTTTGTGGTCCCTGATGGTCCTACCGGGAGAGCCATTTGTATTACATTGTACCCCGATGCTCTTAATCGGAAGAGTTAATAAGAGTCTTGAGGTAGTCCCCTCTAATTGTAAAGGTGGTTCATTAGCACCCCAGTGTGGTTACTTGAGCCTACATGTGTAACTCAAGCCTACATGTCAAATGAGTTAACTTAAGTGAACGGATGAATATAAATAGAGGTGCAGTGCTTCTCATTTGAGACACACACACTCTCACTTGTGTAGCGCATTACTAGAGAAGAGAAGGCTGGAGAAGGAGGAGGATCAGGCTTTGATCTCCTTGCTGGTTTTATCTTTTATCTTTTTGGGGCATCTATATTGAGGAAGATTTTGCTGGGTTTTTTCCTTTAGGGTTTTCCTAGGATAAATCTTTGTGTTCCTTTTTCATGGTTGTGCTTGTCTATCTTTCAGTGATCCTGTTTATATGCTTTTCTCATGAAAATGAAATGAAATACTAATGTCTTAGCTAAGCATATGGAAATTTAACATGGTATCAGAGCCACCCTAAAAAGAAGAGATTATGCAGCTACAGAATCTAGGGCTTCTTACTTTTTGGTTCTCTCTCCACAATTGATCGGCAAAAGAAGGCTAGGCTGACTCTCCATTAAAGGGCACATCTTTCTGTCGAAGCGGAATTCGATTCCAAGCATTTTCAGTTTTTGGTACGGGAAATTAGGGCTTCTTGCAGATAAAGAATTTTTTAGTGAGCCCAGCATAGGATTTCTCTCCTCATCAAAATCGAATCCTAGAGACCTGGATCAAGTTTTTTGGTTGGGTGAAACTCCGGGAAAGTCAAACCCTAGTTTGACCCTGAGCTAGGAAAACCCTAAATACTAAAACTAATAAGTTTTGGTACATTCGCTATATCTTGAGATTGGCAAAGGTTCAGGAGCTGAAAATTGCAGAGGCCGAAGATAAAACCCTTTTGTACACTGTGTCCAAAAATCAGCCTTAGATTCACTATATTCTGGGAGATATGATCCCTCCAAGTTAGGGTTCCAACCTCTTCCAGAATTCATCCCTAAACAGGACACTTGGGGAAAATTGTTATAGCTTGGGCTACAAAGGTCCAAATAGAATTTCTGAAGATGTTCCACAAAGATCACGGACTTTAATTTCTGTGGTCCAAAGTTCAGACCCAGAATATGAAACAGTGACACATGGCATGTTGTACAACTTCACTATTTTGAGCAGTCTTGTAACAGGTCACCTTAGGAAAAGGATCATAAATCCAAATTGGTGAAACCAATTTTGATGAAACCTGTGGTGTTGGATCAGGGACATACGAGGTTACCTCAGTGCGAAATTTCAGACATAGAGGGGCAGAAATTGAGGAGATATCACAGAAATAGTGAAAGGCATTTTTGCAGAAGTTGAATCGTTTGATTTGAAAGGTGAAGAATCGAGACTTCCAGAATCCAAGTACATCAGTCATCTCACCTCATTCAAGCACATCTCCTGGTAAGGTAAGTTTCTCTTTCCACAAAATTTCAATCTTTTTTTTAATTCTCTAGCAAGATGACTTCAAGCACTAAGCTTGAAGACAAGCTAGAAGGCATAGAGAATTTTTTAGCATGGAAATACAGGATTGGTCTCATTCTCCAAGAGAATGATCTTGATAAGTATGTCAAAGAGGAAGTGTCAGAACCTGAATAAGCTGAAGCCAAGGAGAAGCACAGAAAGGATATGATTAGGGAATAAAGAATTATTGCTGACTCCATTAAGGATCACTTGATTCCTCAAGTGTCATCCAAGAAGACTCCAAAATAAATGTATGATGCCCTTTCCAGAATGTTTGAGGGAAGAAAAATCAACAGGAAGATGAATCTAAGAGCTCAACTGAAGAGCACCAAGATGAGTCATGGAGAATCCATCCAAGACTACTTTTCAAGGGTTTCCCAGATCAAAGAGCAACTAGAATCTATTGGAGATAAGCTTGATGAAGATGAAATGGTTATGACTACTCTCAATGGTCTCACTAGACCATGGGAATCATTCATTCAAATGATGTGTGCCATGAAGGAAAGCATGCAGTTTGATGTGGTATGGGAAGATTGCATTCAAAAGGAGACTATAGTGGAAAATAGAAAAGCCTTACTAAAAGAGGATGATCAAGCCCTAGCCACTCATACCAGAAAAAGAAGAAGGAATCAACCCATCTTCACAAAGAGCATCAACCTCCCAAAAGATTCCAAAGATCGAAAGAAAGTCTATCAAGTAAGGACTACTCTGTTTTTCAATGCTTTCACTATGACAAGATAGGACACATTGCCAGAAACTATCCTATAAAGAAGCAAGAATATCATCAAAGGATCAACAACAACAAAAGATATCATGCTCATCTAGCTGAAGATGAGGATGGAGAAGAAGAAGATGAAGGACCTTCGAGAAAGCAAGCAAGACAAGAAGATGTGGAAGAATATGTACTGCTTTATGCTCTCTCTGGGTCTGTGACTCCTGGAGAAGACACTTGGCTTATTGATAGTGGTGCTTCAAAGCACATGACGGGACAAAAGAAAACTTTATCCAAACTTGAAGAAAAGAGCTCTCCTCATAAAGTATCCCTAGGAGATGACTATCAATATCCGATCAAAGAAGTTGGTGAAACAAGCTACAAACTTGAATCAGGTAATCCCTTAAAAATGAAAGATGTATTATATGTACCTGGTTTAAAGAAAAATTTACTTTCTATCTCAGCTTTAGATAAGAAAGGATTAAGAGTTGCTTTCATAGATGGTCAAGTACTTATGTGGCCCAAAGGAAAGAATATTGAAGATGCAATCATCATTGGTGAAGAAGAAGGGGGCTTGTATAAACTCAAGGGGCACTCAGAAACAGCCTTTGTGCATGAGTCCACTGACCCTAGTGAACTATGGCATAGAAGGCTTGCCCACATCAATTACAAGGCTCTACCTCATGTGAACAAAGTAGTGACGGGATTACCAGACATTAAGATCAAGCATGAAGGCATTTTCAAAGGATGTGCGAAGGGAAAGAACATCAAGAATCCGTTCCCGAAGAGTGAAACAAAAACAAAAGGTACGTTGGAATTGATTCATTCAGATGTATGTGGTCCAATGTCTTCCACATCCTTAAGTGGCTTTGAATATTATATCACATTTATTGATGATTTTTCAAGATAGACTTGGATATACTTCTTGAAGGCAAAGAGTGAAGTGTTTGAGAAATTCAAGGAGTTCAAAGCCTTGATAGAGAATCTTTCTGACAAGAAAATTAAGATTCTTCGATCAGACAATGGAGGAGAGTACACCTCAAAAGAGTTTGATGCCTTTTGCAAAGATGCAGGAATAAAGAGGGAACTAACTACTCCCTACAATCCCCAACAGAACGGGGTAGTGGAAAGAAAGAACAAAACCATCATGGAGGTAGTGAAGACAATGATATATGATCAAGATCTTCCAATGCACCTATGGGCAGAAGCGGCAAGAAATGTTGTGTATGTACAAAATAGAATATCTCACAGTGCTCTTAGGTTCAAAACTCCAGAAGAGATATTCACAGGAAAGAAGCCTGAGGTAAGTCACCTCAACATATTTGGTTGTCCAGTATATATCCATATACCAAAAGAGAAAAGAACCAAATTAGACCCTTCCAGAAAGAAGGGGATTTTTGTTGGATATTGTGAAGTATCCAAAGCATTCAGAATCTACATTCCTGGATTCCACCACATGGAAATCAGTCGATATGTGACATTTGATGAAGAGGCAGCTCTCAAGAGATCCAGGAAGTGCCAACTTGAAGAAGTGTATGAAGAAGAGACACCACCCAGAAATAAAGAAACTACATGTCTCCCTGAAGATGAAGCTCCTGAAGAACATGACATGGCAGAACCACAAGAACCTCCCATGATGGAGATATCAAGAAAAAGAAAGCCTGCTTGGACAAGATAAATTTTACGAGAGGCAGAAAGATATGGAGCTCCTGAAGGCTCTACAAGGGAAAGAAAGAAACCTAATACTTTTTCCAACTATATAGCCTTGATTTGTGATCTGGTAGAACAAGAACCTACAAACTATGAAGAAGCGGTACAGAAGAAAGAATGGGTAGAAGCAATGACTGAAGAATACCAGTCAATAATGAAGAATGATGTATGGGATATAGTTCCCAAACCAGAAGGAAAGAGTATAGTATCTTCCAAATGGATATTCAAAATAAAGCATGCAGCTGACGGAAGTATCGAGAAGTATAAAGCAAGATTTGTGGCCAAAGGTTTCTCCCAGAAAGAGGGAATTGATTATGAAGAGACATTTGCTCATGTAGCACGATATACTTCGATTAGAACTATCATGGCACTTGCATCCATAATGAAGTGGGACTTACACCAGATTGATGTGAAAACATCTTTTCCGAATGGTTTTATCAAAGAAGTTTACATAGAAAAGCCTCAAGGATTTGAAGTTGAAGACAGACATACTCATGTATGCAAGTTGAAGAAGGCCTTGTATGGTCTTAAACAAGCTCCTAGAGCTTGGTATGAGAGGATGAACCTATCATCCTACTACTATATGTGGATGATTTATTCTTGACAGGAAATGAGAAACAGATTATGAAAAGCAAGAAGAGACTAGCAGAAGAATTTGAGATGAAAGACCTTGGGTTAATGCACTATTTCCTAGGTCTGGAAGTATGGCAAAGTTCAGAAGGAATCTTTCTCAATCAGGGAAAGTATGCAATAGAGATATTGAAAAGATTCAACATGTTGGAATGAAAATCCTTGTCCACACCCATGGACTCCAACCTGAAGTTGTTAACTGATGACTCATCAGAGTTAGTGGATGTGACTCATTACAGACAGATCATTGGGTCATTGATGTATTTGACAAATACCAGGCCAGACATCTGTTTTGCTGTGAACACCTTAAGTCAATATCTAGTTCAACCTAGACGAGTTCACTTGGTAGCTGCAAAACATGTGATGAGATATTTGAAAGGAACTATAGACTTTGGTCTATATTATGATAATAGCCATGAGTATAGATTGTATGGCTATACAGATGCAAATTGGGCCAGAAGTATATCAGATAGAAAAAGCACATCAGGTGGATGTTATAGTCTGGGATCTGCTATGATCTCATGGTTTAGCAGAAAGCAATCCAGTGTTGCACTAAGCACAGTCGAAGCAGAATATATAGCAGCTTGCTCTGCTAGTTGTGAAGCCATATGGCTTCGGAAGCTAATGTCAAGATTATTCAACCTAGAGTTGGACACTACCGTGATTCTATGTGATAACCAAAGTTGTATAAAGATGACAGAGAACCCTGTGTTTCATGACAGATCAAAGCACATAGAAATCAGATATTTCTACATTCGAGATATGATGCAGAAGGGAGCCATAAAGCTCCAGTATGTGAGTACTGATGAACAAGTTGCTGATGTGTTGACAAAGCCTCTGTCCTGAGTGAAGTTCGAACACTTTTGAGACAAGCTTGGTGTCGTTCGAAAAGATCTTCCCCGAAAGGGGAAGTAGTGATGTTGCAGTGGGATTGTATCATCCCTGGGCACTTGCCCTAAAGTGATCCGGAGACCTTGGTCTTCGAGAATGAAGAGGGATTGTATCATCCTGGGACATCTGTCCATAATAGATCTGGTGACCTCGGTCCTCGAGAACGTGGCAGGATTGTATCATCCCTGGGCACTTGCCCTAAAGTGATCCGAAGACCTCGGTCTTCGAGAATGAAGAGGGATTGTATCATCCTGGGACATCTGTCCATAATAGATCCAGTGACCTTGGCCCTCGAGAATGTGGTAGGATCGCATCATCCTTGGACATCGTCCTAAAGTGATAGGGACTGATTCTCCCGTAATCAATCCGGTGGCTTCGCTCCTCGAGAATGTGGTAGGATTGCATCATCCTTGGACATAGTCCTAAAGTGATAGGGACTAATTCTCCCGTAATCAATCCGGTGGATTCGGTCCTCAAGAATGTGGTAGGATTGCATCATCCTTTGACATATTCCTAAAGTGATAGGGACTGATTATCCTGTAATCAATCCGGTGGCTTCGGTCCTCAAGAATGTGGTAGGATTGCATCATCCTTGGACATAGTCCTAAAGTGATAGGGACTGATTCTGCCGTAATCAATCCAGTAACTTTGGTTGTCGAGAATGTGGTGGGATTGTATCATCCCTGGACTTTAAGTCCAAAAGTGATCCAAAGACTTTTTGTCTTTGAGTTGTGGATTGCAGGTTGTTGCTGATGATGATGATGACATACTGATCGAAAGATCAGAGTATGATGATGATGATGATGATGTTTTCTTATCGAAAGATCAGAACGTGATGATGATTATGATCGACAGATCAGAATATGATGATGTTGCTGCTGATCTAAAATTCAAAGTGCTGAAGATGTTGCTGATCGAAAGGTCAAAATGCTGAAGATGTTATTGCTGATCGAATAGTCAAAGTGCTGAAGATGTTGCTGATCGAAAGGTCCAAGTGCTGAAGATGTCGTTGCTAATTGAAAGATAAAAAATGTTGAAGATGTTGTTGATCAAAGACTGAAGATGTTGCTGATGATGAAGACTGAAGATTGAAGATGAAGACTACATGATGTGGAAAAGATTCCAATGATTTATAGATGTGTTACCCTGTTGATGTTGATGATGTCCCCTATCTCTACTCTTGTTGTTGTTGATGTTGCTGTAGAATACCCTTCTCGTTAAGGGGGAGTGTTGAAATATTGTAACTTTGAAGAATATTCTATATGTATCTTTTTGTGGTCCCTGATGGTCCTACCGGGAAAACCATTTGTATTACATTGTACCCCGATGCTCCTTATCGAAAGAGTTAATAAGAGTCTTGAGGTAGTCCCCTCTAATTGTAAAGGTGGGTCATTAGCACCCCAGTGTGGTTACTTGAGCCTACATGTGTAACTCGAGCTTACATGTCAAATGAGTTAACTTAAGTGAACAGATGAATATAAATAGAGGTGTAGTGCTCCTCATTTGAGACACACACACTCTCACTTGTGTAGCGCATTAGTGGAGAAGAGAAGGCTGGAGAAGGAGGAGGATCAGGCTTTGATCTCCTTGTTGGTTTTATCTTTTATCTTTTTGGGGCATCTATATTGAGGAAGCTTTTGCTGGGTTTTTCCCTTTAGGGTTTTCCCAGGATAAATCTTTGTGTTCCTTTTTCATGGTTGTGCTTGTCTATATTTCAGTGATCCTGTTTATATGCTTTTCTCATGAAAATGAAATGAAATACTAATGTCTTATCTAAGCATATGGAAATTTAACAAGACCCAGATCTGCTCCCGACAGGAGAGATTGGACCTAGACACCAGAAGAAGATCAGATGAGGCTTCAGCGTACTTAAGGTGCAAGGTAAATGGAAACCCTAGCTCTAGGGTTAAGGTACTAGCAACTGATGGAGATGACCATTGTCTTGGGAAACGTAACTGTGACAGGGTGAGCAAGAACAGAGTTGGGACTACCTAGTACCAAGGGGACAGTCTTAGTGAAAGATAGGTGACTTGAGTTATCAGTAGGTGTTGGCAAAAGGAATAGGAGTGAGGTCAAGTTGGGGCTAGCGCTAGCTAGGAGATCAGTGCCTTGTGTGTATTGGGTAATGGAGTCAGCAACAACCCAATGTTTCAGAGAACCCACCTGGGAGACACCTTCATCTACGAACCCAGAAAATAGTTGGTCTGGAAAAGCTAAGGTACAGGAAATCCAGCTCAATGGATGGCTAGTGCTAGGGCTTACGAGGACAGATCTGTAGTTCTAGGGTCACCAGGAGGCTAATGGCTCAGCGTTGAGGAAGAAAAGAGGTCAACGTGACCTAATCTACAAGCCCAAATCAAGAAATCAGCAGAAAAATTAGATCTAGAAAAGTCAAAATATGATGATGGAATTTGACCAGCATTCCAGTTTATTTAGTTAGGAGGAGGCTCGATTTATGAAACCCAGAAATGGTTTGGAAAATGATTGGATCGTTCCCTTGTTATTTGTTTTTTTAGGTTTTTATGGTTTAGGAGTTTTTCAGAAAAATAGTTAAATTTCAACAAGGTACAATGGAATAAGATCAGAAAAGAAGAACATATTGGTGAATCTTACCTAGATAAGCTCGTAGAAGTCTGTAATAGTGATGATCCTAGCTATCCCGATAAATCCTGGAAGATCCTCGTAATTTCTATGGCATATGCAAGCTCCAAGCCATCAAAGCGCCCCCTACTCTGCATGAGCAAACGTCAACCATATCATATTTTCACATACAAAATAAAGAAACTGACTGCTACAAGACAGTAAAATGAAGTAATCATAGATCGCAATGAAACTAATGAAAACCCCCTGATCCAAGACGAAGAGAACTGAGCGATTTGAGGTCCCCCTGCAAAAATGCTCCAGCCAAAACGCCCTCCAGTAGACAAAAAAATGATAGCCACGAAAAAAAATAGATTTCACGAGAATTTCCATGATGCTAGTAAGCTGAAGACAAGCTAATCACCATTTGAGCACATCAGATGCAAAGCAAATCCAGAAAAATTTCCACAGACAAAGTATTTCTATTATTCAGATCCAAGAGCCAAAGACCCCTTACAAATGAGAAGCTCTCTCCTTTAAATAGAAATGAGAGAACCTCAATCATAACCAAATCCTAACCACTTTCAAAACGAGTGGCTAATATTAAAATATGAAATGTTCTAATCAATGGTTGAGATGAGCTCAACATACAATACATGAATCAATATAACCATAATTTATCAAAGTGGACTAGCCCACCCCAAAAAGGTAACCCACTCAGCAAGAAATAAATGAAAGCACATGGTGGGTCCAAGGAGTGTTTGACTAACTCCCTTTGGGTGTCCCCATGACACAATAAATAATATAACAATTTAATTCTTTGACTTTTGTGCCTCCTTGAGGAAAACGTGAGCCTCCAAAAAGAGCTCTAGAAAATAATAAAAAATGCCCAAAAAATAGGTGTGGGCCCAATCAGAAGCTGCAACTACTGGAGAAGGTGTGGAAGACATCACTCTCATCATCATGACTCATCCCATGTCATTTCCTTGCCTCAGTAGCCCAAATTGATTTCTTCAATAGCCATTTAATCATTTTTTAACATAACTCGGGAAACGTGAACCTGCCAAAACAGCCTCCTAGGGTGCCTGCGTTGCCAAACTGAGCCTACCATGCTCTTTGGGATGGGGGTACTATGGTACAAACAAGTGGCTGCACCCCCCTATGCCCCTACAATTCCCTAGGACATCCAACTGAAACATCTCCCTGCTCAAATATATCAATCTGTGAAGAAAAACTACATCAGAAAGGCAGAATGAACCTGATCACATCTGTAAGTGCCTGAAACTGGAAACAAGTTGTCTCATTGGACTTAGAGAGTCCAAATCTATCTAAGGTGTATACTCATACCCCTCATAGGTCTCTATCTGACCATCAATCACATCAAATAAACAATATAACCATCTGTAACTGATCAGATACCCATAATAACTCAGACTACATCCATCTGTTGCAAGTGTTAAAAGGTTAAGACATGCTCTACAACTCAATCAAGTAACAATCACAACAATTAGCATTCATTTCACTAGCAGTACATCAACCAATACATATATAAGGCTTTATTTATTATTACTTACACTTAGACTTTCAAGACTATACTCACTTCATAGATGTAGCCAATTTTCTAGTGAAGGGTGAAAGGTGAAAATGACAAGGCTAAGGCAAAGGATGACTTCCTACTCAACATCATGACACTTTAGATACCTACTCAACATCATGACACTTTAGATAAGGACAAGGAAAACTCACTATAACCAATGTCAGACAAACAACAATACAAGGAATGGCAGTGCCTCACAGATGGGTGAGTTGTTTAGAGAGTGCTTATTCAACTTAGGCATCATGTCTACATCAAGCTTGATCCAAGTTCATTAGGATCACATTTTATTCCATGGCCTTTTTTTCCTATATGACCCTTTTGGGACTTCACTAGTACTTAAAAGCACAACTAATCGCAGCTTTCATCCGGGACATTTTTATTTTAATAAGGTCAGCAATTTTTGGATATAGCACATTTTAAACCATTGCTTTTTTGGACCTCTTCTTATACTCTTCAAGGAGTATTTTAGCATTTCATTTCTCTAGCCCTTTTTACATATGTTAAGAAACACAGTTTTACAATTTTTATTTTCCATGGGCGCATATTCAATATTTTCAATATAGGTAGTACATGAGCTTTCAGTTTTAGCCAACAACATCTCAAGTGACTAGGGGGAGTTCTGCACAGTGCCAAACATCGGGACAACCGACCAGAATGATTTAGGCATACTATCCAACTTACCAAAGGCAAGTTTTGTCACCAACTCAGAGCCGAGACACAATATAAACAGGGAAGCTTGTCCAACAAAATTTCCAGCGGGGAAAAAGGTCCTCCATGCCATAAGTCAAGAAGTCAGTCGGGTTGAAAACTAAAATGGAAGGTAATGGATGGGTGAAGACAATGAATGGTGGAGCCAACACTAGCAAGCCAAAAAAATGGTTGGAATGACTACCTCTATTCTCCCTAAGGAGGGTAAAACCAATGAGTATGGATCAAGAACTTCCAAGTCTAATTAAGGACATCAATACATAGTACAAGATACAACCAAGTCCATATAATTATGACCGCCAGATTATGATACCACAAGTTAATACATGTCACAAAAATCAGTATAAGAGAAATAACAATATAAAATGCTAAGTCATAATCATGCAATATAATCCATTTGAGACACCATCTGTCCAATGAGAAAGAACTGACATAAAACTGGGCATCAATGACTGCTCTAAAAATGACATAAATGGCTACATCGGTCCTCAAATCTGAGTGTCCCTAGACTTAGTCCTAACATGGGAGAGTACAACAGTCCACTAATACAAAAATGATCCATCAAAACTGCTCATCTCAGCATCTCATATGTAAGAGATCTGGCTGACCTAAAGAAGTTCTCCAAAAAGGATCATTAGGGTCAAACTCTTCCCTTTCAGTGTCATTCGGCAGGTGATTGGCTACCCAATCTGATGAGTGAGCACAACCTTCCATTGGAAAATCAAAGGTGGTATCATCCATAGGAGGTTGTTCGACCAAGGGATTATCATAAGTAGTGAATTCTTCCCCAACTTCCACAACTGGATTCCCTTCCACATGAGAATCGGTTGTGGAACCTTAGTATGTGGCTTCCATTGGGCTCTCTCCTACAACAGGAGGAAGATTAGGTGATAATCCTTGAACTCTTCGAGATTGTCTCAAAGGTAACTTAGCCAGATTGTTGGTCACTAAAAACCTAACCTAGGGTTTGAAACTAGAATCACACACAAAACCACTCCTATGCAAGCTAAAGGTCACAAGCAAACTTGGGTGATAAGAGGGGCTTACAAAAGCCAGTTCCTCACTAGGATTGTCAAGTCTTTGCAACTCGCAATATACCGCAGGGTCTAACAGTAAAATGTGACGAGGATTGGGACTATACCCTTTCTTGAATACCCGATTACCTGGATGGTACGTGCGTAGTATCTCTCTGAGTGTTTTTCTTAGTGCATTGCTCCAACAAGATGGCCAAAAGGATTTTCTCAGTTCGTTAAGGTATCCTAGAGGGGTCTCTCAATATACGCAATGTTGAATTTTTATCATTTAAACAATATGATCTAGGATCTTATCTGAGAGAATAACATGCACAGCAATAATCACAAGAGACAAGAGACACAAAGAATTTTCCTCAGGGAAACCATAAAGGAGAAAACCCTGTAACTTCCTCAGAGATAGAATGAGCACCAATAGCAAAAGTAAAACCCAAAAACATACAGATGATCTCTGACAATTGATGTCTCTCTCACTTGTACCAACGCTTCCTCTCTCACTCATGTGCCACAGTTGAGTGAGTGTTTCAGATAGAGGAGCACCTCTCTCTATTTATACTAGTTTCTGACTTGACAATTACTTACCAGGTCCAACTTCTCAAGGAGAGTCTAATAACCCTAGTTCCCCACAACTATGGGGACTTTTCCCTTCGAATTACAAAGGAGGGTTAATCTTTATGACTTTACATGACTTGATTACATTAATGATTCTCCCGATAGGAACATCAAGGACCAATGAAATACAATCTATGAAAATACATTTAGAATATTCTTCGAAGTTACAATAATTCAACACTCCCCCTTAACGAGAAGAGTATTCTACAACAACAATAACAACAACAATAGGATAAGGAGAGAGAGCATCTTTAACATCATCAGGGTGATACATCAAAGTTGGATCATCATCGAAGCTGGATCATCATCATCATCACTGCTCCCACTATCTCGAGCAAATGGTGCTATCTCTTAATTCTATTCGTCATAGGAATTTCTACAGAGCTAGCCCTTTTTCATGTTGGTTGTAGACCTAGCCTTCATGTAGGTCTTCATCTTCAATTTCAACAGTAGCAACACTTTTATCATTCGGTCGATAACATCATCATCAGTATTTTAGTCTTTTCAATCAACAACATCATCATCAACAATACTTTGACCTTTCGATCATCATCATTAGCATCAGCAATACTTTGAGCAACATCATCAGCAATACTTTGATCTTTCGATCAATAACATCATCAGCAATACTTTTGATCTTTCGATCAACAACATCATCATCATACTCTGATCTTTTGATCAGCAACATCATCAGCAGCAGCAGCAATACTTTGATCTTTTGATCAACAACATCATCATCACACTCTGATCTTTCGATCAACAACATCATCATCATCATAAACAACCTGCAATCCACAATACAAAGACGAAATTCTATGGATCACTTTAGGACTTAAGACCAAGGATGATTCAATCCTACCACATTCATGAGGACCTAAGTCACCGGATACAATTACAAGATAATCACTCCCTATCAATTTAGGACTAATTCCAAGGATGATGCAATCCTACCACATTCTTGAGGACCGAATTTACCAGATCCGTTCTAGACAAATGTCCAGAGATGATACAATCCCACCACATTCTCAAGTATTTAAGTCATTGGATCTGTTCTGGACAAATGTTTAGGGATGATACAATCCCACCACATTCTCGAGGACCTAAGTCATCGGATCTATTCTGAACAAATGTCCAGGGATGATATAATCCCACCACATTCTCAAGGACCGAAGTCACTGGATCCATTCTGGACAATGTCCAAGGATGATATAATCCCACCACATTCTCAAGGACTGAAGTCACGGGATCCATTCTGGACAAATGTCCTGAGATGATACAATCCTGCATCATTCTCGAGGACCGAAGTCATCGGATCACTTTAGGAAAAGTGTCCATGGATGATAAAATCCCACTGCAACATCACTGCTCCCCCTTTCGAGGAAGGTATTTTCGAACAACACCAAGCTTGTCTTGAAAGTATTCGAACTTTACCCGAGACAGAGGCTTCGTCAACACATCAACAACTTTTTCATCGATACTCACATGCTGGAGATTTATGGCTCCCTTCTGTATCATATCTCGAATGTAGAAATACTGGATTTATATGTGCTTCGATCTATCATGGAACACTGGGTTCTCTGTCATCTTTACACAACTTTGGTTATCACATAGAATCACTGTGGTATCCAACTCTAGGTTTAATAAACCTGACATCAGCTTCTAAGGCCATATGGCTTCACAACTAGTAGAGAAAGTTGCTATGTATTCTGCTTCATCCATGCTAAGAGCAACATTGGATTTTTTTCTGCTAAACCATGAAATCATAGCAGACCGCAGACTATAACATCCACCTAATTTGCTTCTTCTATCTGAGACACTTCCATCCCAATCTGCATCTGTATAGCCATCATGGTTTCCATTATAGTATAGACCAAATTCTATAGTTCCTTTCAAATATCTCATCACATGTTTTGCAGCTATCAGGTGAACACGTCTAGGTTGAACTAGATACTAACTCAAGGTGTTCACAGCAAAACAAATGTCTAGTCTGGTATTTGTTAGATACATCAATGACCTAATGATTTGTCTATATTGAGTCACATCCACCAATTCTGATGATTCATCAGCCAGCAACTTCAAGTTGGTATCCATGGGTGTGGCCATGGCTTTACATTCCAACATATCAAATCTTTTCAAAATTTCCACTACATACTTTCCCTAATTGAGAAAGATTCCTTCTGACTTTTTCCATACTTCCAGACCTAGGAAATAATGCATTAGACCAAGGTATTTCATCTCAAATTCTTCAGCGAGCTTCTTCTTGCATTCTACAATCTATTTCTCTTTCCTTGTCAGAAATAAATCATCTACATATAGTAATAGTATGATAGGTTCATCTTCTATAACCTTGAAGTAAAGGTTAGGGTCACCTTTACTCTTGGTAAATCCCAAGCTCGTCAAGAAACTAGCTATCATTCCATACTTAGCTCTAGGATCTTGTTTCAAGTCGTACATGGCCTTCTTCAACTTGCATACGTGAGTCCGTCTGTCTTCAAATTCAAATCCTTGTGGATGTTCTATGTATACTTCTTCCTCAATCACACCATTAAGGAAAGCTTGTCTTTACATCTATCTGGTGTATATCCCACTTCATCATGGAAACAAGTAACATGATAGTTCTGAAGGAAGTGTACCTTGCTTCCTGGAGCAAGTGTCTCTTCATAATTAATTCCCTCTCTCTGATAGAATCCTCTAGCCACAAATATTGCCTTTTATCAGCAATATGTTTTGTCTTGCAAGTCCACTTGGAAGATACCATGCTATTGCTTTATGGTTTGGTTACTATATCCCAAACATCATTTTGGTATTCTTCCATCATTCTGTTAGGTCATCGACATATCCTAGTCTTCCGCATTCAACCTTGAAGGTTTGAACCCACTTTACTCTTGGTAAAGTCTCAGTCTATCAAGAAGCTATCCATCATGTCGTACGATGTCGAACTTATAGATCTTCTGTAGTCACTCCCCCTGAAGAGGAGCATCATCTTCCCTTTGCATTCTATACTGGAGTGACAGGTAGCATTCTCTGCTACTATGTATCCATCTCAGGTTTCTAGATACCAAGATCCCTTTATCTTGAACTTTGTCGAAAATTTCCTCTTGCACCCATCTCTAAGCTTGTGGTCTTCTATAGATTTCCATATTCAACCTTGTAGCAAAGGTTTAAGATATTCATCACTCTAGGTGATCTTTCAAGCTCCTAGATTTGTTTTTCTATGGGTTCCTTCTAAGCTCGTACAAAGCATATTTTGTATAGGTGGTTATTTGCTCGATATATACTTCTATTGAAGAAGTGTGTCTGGTCAATAGAGTATGTCATGCCATAGTCTATTCTTTTTTAGACAAACCATGAACCTTTCTTTGTATACTTTATCTTGTAGATCCATATGGAAGACATTATGGACTTCCCTTCAGGTCTTGGAACCATATCATAGACATCATTGCCCATGATCAATTGTTACTATTTGATCATAGCTTCTTCCATAGCTGAAAAAGTTAGCATCAATGATGTCACCTAACTATGTTACACAAATAGAGTGTGTTTGAGGCCTCTTACTTTGGTTTGGAAGTTTCTCCATACTTTTTTTCATCTTGAGTTATCTCTCATACCCGAGGTGGTCTTCATCCTTCAAGGTGGATCTACCGCTCTCTGAAGCTCTTTCTTACGTCACGGTGTCTCTGACCCTAAGAACTTCATATTCATGTTTATTGGAGTGAATATTGAATTGGCATCGCTTTTTATTCAGAACAAGTCTCATCCTTCTTTTCTTGTAGGCGGTTGTACGAGACCTTTCCTACAAGTCAAATGCACCAATTGCATGGTTAGAACCATTTTTATAGAACATATGCATAACGATAAATTCTTATGCATCATACAACTGTTTAGCCAATACAACATTCATCCATATCTCACGCAAACTTTCTAGATGCCTTCCATCTCTACCATGACATCATTTAGATAGTGCACTTAATCCAATATGTCAACAAAGAGCTTTCATTCTAGACAAGTAGCAATGGATAGTTGTATAGCCCCATGGGCTACTTACCCATCACATGCATAACAGTAGTATATTGTCATTAATGTAAACATTATATCATGCGTAATACACATCATATATAGGAAACACAATTCAAATACCTATATTTGTTTGTTTGTCGTCATCTCCTTCTTGATCAACAGCTTCTTCTTTAAGCAGTGAGATTGCTTCAATCTCATGCTTGCTTGAAAGATTTTATGGAATGTTGCTTCTGGTAGAACTAGGGTTTGACAGAGAAACCCTAATGTTTCAATTGAGGTATCATTCATATTTTATTGGATAGAAATATTCACCTCCTCAAGGTGAGCTAAGCAGTATACTCATTTTCCCAAAACTGTGATCAGAACTGCAAAATATAGGATGCCCTAGTTTTCTTCAGTTTCTTCTGCAGACTTCCTGATATTGTTTCTACAATATATCTGACATTAATGCTCCTCTATGTCTCAAAAGTTTCACTGAGGTAGCCTCACATGTCCTCTTTCCAACACCGTAGGTTAGAGCAGAATTGGTTTCAACAATTGGGACTTATGCGCATTTTCCCAATGTGCCTTATTTCAGGACAGTTCAGAAGAGCAAACTTGTATGGACTTCCATGTGTCATTGGTGCATCTTCTGTGTCTAAACGTTTTACCATAGAACTTATAGTTCGTTCCCTTTCTAGAAAATCTTGAGAAATTTCATTTGGACCTTCGTAGCCCGAGATATAGCAACTCTCCCCAGGTCACCTGTTTAAGGCTGAATCATAGGAGAGGATGGAACTCCATCTTGGAGGAGTCATATTGCCTAGAATATAGTGAATATGAGGCTGAAAACTTTACAAAATGTACATCAGGAATTTATCTTCAACCTGTGAAATTTTTGGCTCATGAGCCTTCTCCAATCTCGAGATATAGCAAATGTACCAAAACTATTAGTTTTAGTAATTTAGGGTTTTTCTCGTCTGGGGTCAAATTAGGGTTTGACTTTCTCGGAGTTTTACCCAACCAAATATTTCGAACTTGGTCTCTAAATTTCAATTTTGAGGAGGAGAGAAATCCTATGTTGGGCTCACTAAAAAATTCCACTTCTGTAAAAATCCCTAATTGCCGTTGCAGTCTTAGGTCAAAAACTGAAAATGCCTAGAATCAAATTATGCTTCCACAGAAAGATGCGCCTTTCAATGGAGAGTTAGCCTAGCCTTATTTTGCTGATGATCCGTGGAGAGAGACCCACAAATAAGAATCCATAGATTCAGTAGTTGCATTGTCTCTTCTTCTCAAGTTAGCTCTGATACCATGTTGAATTTTTATCATTTAAACAATATGATCTAGGATATTATCTAAGAGAATAACATGCACAACAATAATCACAAGAGACAAGAGACAGAATTTTCCTCATGGCAACCATAAAGGAGAAAACCCCACAACTTCCTCAGAGATAGAATGAGCACCAATAACAAAAGTAAAACCCGAAAACATAAAAATGATCTCCGACAACTCATATCTCTCTCACTTGTACCAGCACTTCCTCTTTCACTCATGCACAATAGTTGAGTGAGTGTTTCAAATATAGGAGCGCCTCTCTCTATTTATACTAGTTTCTAACTTGACAATTACTTACCAAGGCTGACTTCTCTAGGAGAGTCTAATAACCCTAGTGCCCCACAACTATGGGGACTTTTCCCTTCGACTTACAAATGAGGGTTAATATTTATGACTTTACATGACTTGATTACATTAATGATTCTCCCGATAGGAAAATCAGGGACTAATGAAATACAATATATGAAAATAAATTTAGAATATTCTTCGAAGTTATAATAATTCAACACGCAAGGTACGTGGGAGCTCAAATTCGTGTTAGTGTTGTCTAATGCACAACCGTACAAAAGAGGCCTTCTGATATACAATTGAGTACGTGAAGTACCTTTCTATATACCTCGAGGGTACATGAAAGGCCTTTCGATATACCGACGGTACATGGAAGAACCACACAGTTCCTGGGATGCAGTGTAAGCAATAGAACGACAACTCCTATGTTTTAAGAAATCGAAACACGTCTCTATCCTATCACTCAAGTTACTAAAAATTTTACCCTAGAAGTAGCATTAATTTTATCTTGAATGATTAGGTGGATGCATAAGGTGTGAGAAGAAAAGTAAAACCATGCAACATGATGTATAATTTTTTTACTTTATCGTTTGAGGTATGCCCTATTTACAGGAGGGAGAGACAGTGATTCAATTCTATTTATAAGCAAAAAAATCCCAAACAGTCACAATGAACTATCTTCAAAATGAAAACAAGCAACAAACTTCTAATAACTGATCTTGAAAAAAAAATGAAGATCTTTTTTCCAAAAAGAAAGGTACTAGTTACCACTTGGAAAACTAAACTCTTTAAAATTCTTCAAATATGAAAAGACCTAACTCAACCTATGATATTTTTGGCGAGAAAAGAACATATAAACAAAAAGAAGAACATGAATGCCTGAAATTTTGTGAAACTAATCAAGGATTCAATAGTTCGTCTTCAAATACAACTTTGATCAAATCTCAAACTTTTCTTCTAATCAAAAGCAAAAAGTAATCTTTCATGAGCTTATGAAGAGAAAAAAATGGAGAAACGAAAAGAAAAACTTTATTTTTAGTTGATCTAACAGTAAAAAGAGATCTAACTATACAACTTCCAAGCACTCTTTCAAAAATCAACCCCAAGCATAGAAAGCAGCTAAACGGATGAAAACAACCTAGCTCTTTACAACAAAATGAAATAAACATTTACCACTTTCTAGATCTTGAAATTAATAGTCAAATGTCAATAATGAACCCAGAAACACATCCAGAAAAGAAATACACTCATACAAAGTTTTGAAAACATGGGGGTATAAAACCCTACCATGCACCGCTTGCAGAAGGTTGGTGACCGAGCATTACCACCTGGGCACCGCCAATTGTCCACTGTAACAGAGCGGTGGCACCGCCTATTGTCTACTAAGAATATGTGGTGGCATCGCTTAATGTTCTTGTTGAAAGCGTGGTGCCTCCTCAAGGTTTCAAAACAAAAAAAAAAGAGCAAAGAAAAGAAAGTTAAGTATCATATAACGGGCATCAACCCATAAAAATTACAAGAAAATTAAGCATATCAAGTAAATATGTCTCAGATCTAAGCAGATCTGGTCAAACTCAACCCAAATTTCACTATAAACTAGCAGATTTGATTACTTGAAAACATTGAAGTTTTCGAATAAAGATAAGGACTGAAAACCAAGAAATATCAGAACTTCTGAATTGAAAACCAAGAAAGATCGGAAGTTTTGAATTGAAAACCAAAAGAGATCAGAAAATCTGAATGCCTTCCCCAGCAGATTCACCATATTTGTTGTTGGAAATTCTCACCTCCTACAGAAATGAGTTGTTTCTCTAGATCTGAATGGTACAGGTCTAGAACAAATGAGTGATAACAAGGATAAGCACTTCCCCTAGAGTTTGTAGATATCTGGAATGAGTCTTTAATCTGTTCTACAGTGTGATGTTTCATCTTTCTATGGTGTTAGATCTCCACAAATGTACTTTCCATAAACACATCAAACAACAAGCAAGATCAAAAGTACTAGAAGATGATCTACATTTCTATATCAGTGACTAAGGAATCCAATAATAAAATGAGTGATCATAACACAATAAATTTTATGGGAAATAAATCATCATTGCATTAAGATGAAGAAGAGAGATTACAACCATGTTCATTATTGTGATGCCTCCTCACATGCCATTTCTTGTCCTCAAAGCTCCAACTTGTCTTCTCTATGCTCACCCTAGATTTGGCCAGAACTTCAGTCTAGCAGCATAACGTTTCTCCTCCCAACCCATGGAGAATGAGCTAGTACTTATAGCCTTTGGGAGGATAGGGATGGTTGAGAAAATGGTGGATGAGGTGGAAGGGAGATCCTAATAAGAGGGATCTCAAGGTCGGGTGCTCCACAAGAGTAGGGATGAGCGTGCCATGAATCTTTCCTTCGAGAAAATTCGTGAATCTTCTCTTTTTCTTTTTGAAACTCAAGCACCTCTTTTTCACTATGTAGATGTTATCAGCCAAAATGGCACTTCTCTGTCCGAGTACCGACATTCCTCATGTTGGTACACAAAAGGAAAATTTGGATTAAAGTGACCAAAACACTATAGATGGGCATGACCTTTGATGCATTATCCTTAAACTAGCCTTGTATATTTTTATTATGAGTTTTGGGTTGCATACGCGACTATATGCATTGCAACTCGCATATCATACGTGAGTATTTGCATTGCAACCTGCGTATACTTGCATACGCGAGTTCCCTTTGAGCAACTCGCATGTCATACGCGAATTCCCTATATTAATACCCGCGTATGCCTTAATTCGAGATTAAAAAATATAAATCGATATTAGATGAGACTAGTTGGGGCCTAATCCATAACTATCCCAACCATCTCAACCATCCCAACCTTTGAAACCACTCTATTTCCCAAAGTATAAATAGAGGAAGTGGGGTGGTGGCTAATCAATCAATTTTGGAAAGCAAAGTTATGCTGGTGGTATACCTTCAGAGTCTTGGAGCAGTAGAACTCAAAGTCCTTTGGTTGCAGAGGATTCCTTATGTCAGAAGCTGGGTTGTACTCTTATCTTATTCACCACTTGTTAATAAAGAGAATTCTTCTTCCAATCTTGTGTTGAGTTTATTTCATGTTTATTGGTTTAATGAATATGTTTGATTATGTTATCTATATTCTTTTCATCTAACCTCTAATATATATATGCATGAGATATTACTTGAAGGATTTTCTCTTTATAGGTGGAGAAGTACATCCCTAGAATCTTTGGAGAGAAGTGGAGCAAGAAAAGATCGATCTTGGATCAACCGTCGTTAATCGGATAAGTCAATATTTTCTTCCTATTCTATTTCCATTCCCTATAAAAATTTGATTGTCTACAAGTTAGTAGTAATTTGGTAACCCCGGACCCTAGGTTAAAAGGGTGCTTTATCCTGAACAACAGAACTGGCAACTCTGCTGGGAAGCCCAGCCTACTGTGAGTTTATCCTGTAGGTTTTTTACCGGTATTTGCTTGATTCTAAATGTAGTTCCTTTATCCTGCCTTTGATTTGCAGTATAGTATGTCCAGAGACCTTTTTATATTTTTTCTTTGAAAATTTTTTGTTTTATACGCGGGTTGTTGTTATACACAATCACGTATAGCAACGTGTATATGCAGGTTTCTCTACAAGACAGTCGCGTATGGTACGCAAGTTGCTCTATAAGACAATTGTGTATATCCTGTAGCAGCATAAATTTTGGTAGGGTTTGCTTGTCCTTGTCTTGGCTAATTTTTTGTCTGCTTAGGGTCTTCTGTTTTTGGCATAATACTGTAAGTCCAAAGTCCTGTATGCCATACTTTTCACTTGTTGTTAAGCCTTTGAGTTTGAATTGTTTGAATCTTCTTTCATCTAGTGACTTGAAGTTGGCCCTCCTGCTTGGCCTATGAGTTCAGTGGTATGTATCTGAGTCAGTGATCAGGGCTTTAGATACCTTATTCCATGTACTGCTTTGTGTAGTGTCAGTTAGCCACTTGTTCTTTAGTAAATCTAGTGGATTTTATTCATTAGTTTTCCAAGTCGGGTTGTTTACCAAGTCTCCTTCCCGTTTGGTTGAAGTTTGGTTATTGTAGGTCCTCTACACTTCATTTTTCTTTTGATATGTTGTGATCATTCAAACTTACTCAAACATTTGCATTTAGATGTATTGTAATTTTTGAAGAATTTGAAAAAAGTGAAAGAAAAACATTTCATGCTTTTGCATATAGTTGCACTTAGTAGTTTTCTCTTCAATATTTTCAAATTAAATTTCAAAAATTATATAAAAGCCTTGGTTTTCTGACACTTAGTTTTAATTTCATTAGCTTACATTTACAAAAAGAAAATAATTTTGTTTTAAGTAGTTATATTTTGATTCAGAAGTTTCTTTATACATCATTTTACTTTTCTTACCGAGTCTATAACATCACAGTCTTTCATGCCATTTACCTTCTGACTAAAAACAGCCCTTAAAATAAACGATATAATATAAAATTTATTAGTAAGTTTTATTTTATAGGGTCATACACCAACTAGCTTAGGCTAGACTTGTGGGATAGGGAGTTTAAACTCTCCACAAGTGTTTAAATCCAGAAGTAGTTGGCCAATCGATAAGTAAACCCTTTCCTATGTTGGTTGTATCTGGGAAACTCCTCTCCAACGGGATTTAAGCACGAGGTCGCCTGGAGGCTTGGACTGAGGAGATAACCCTTCGATTCCTTGTCAAATCATAGACCAAGGTTTTTGCACATTTGGGGATTCTATCCCAGATAGAGTTTTAGGCTTTGCTACCCTACCCATGCATACGAACCAGGATTGAGACTGTCCCCCAAGACTGTCAATATAGTTGAGGTAGCCTATAGTCTCTTAGCCATCTAGGGTTCATAGACATGTACACCGGAAGGCTATTTATGGTTGAACTTGGACAGGATTGGAAGGTAACCCTTGTAGAATGTGTAGGAGGGCGATGGGTGATTCCTCCGCATGTGCCTAAGAACATCTTTAAGGACGCCAAGTAACTGTCTCTCAGCTTTCTTCTGGAAATCATATCTTATACCCCTTGTGATTGTTGAAGACTTTAGGAAATTTTGTAGTGATTGCTCTGTGGTTTGTTTGTGTTTAGCCAACCTTAGGGTGTGAAGAGTCAAATTTTCAATCGTGGAGGACCAACCTTTCAGAAGGTCGAGAAGGTTTCAAAGCCTTCCTTCGCTCACTACAGTGGAGCCTCCACCACCCCCTCAAAGGTGGAGATTAGACACAAACAGTTCTTTAGAACCGGTAGGAATTATTGAAGTTCTTGGTGAACCAGAACTTAGGACAAGCCAGGTTGATACAACCCCAGTAGAGATAGAAGACTTGTAGGCTGACGAGTTTGCAAGAAACTTTAATTCACCTCTTACAGACCTAAACGATCCTATGATCGTTTAGGTTTGTCCTTTCAATTCACCTATGATTGGTGTTCCTGTGGGAAGACTAATGTCTAGTGCACAAGAAAGTCCTTCTACCTCCACCTCAGTCGCTCCGGCTGAAGGGGTACCACCTCCCCCGATGGATTCCCCTAGAGAAAACATACCTACTACTCCTTTAAATCCATCTAGTCAGGTGGTCTGACCACCGACTTCAACAAATGTAGTAGGCACTTCTAGTGGGGTGGTCACTGGGATCCCTAGTGTACCTTTTGTTTCAACTTCTTTTGCACACACTGCCCATAGTGGTCCAATGGGATCCTCTTCATTTGTCCAAGGTTTCCCTTGGAATGGGGAGCACATTCCCCCATCTGCTCCATATGTAAGTCCCACACCTACATATGTAGGAGTACAATTCGGAAACACTAACCCTTATGGTCAAGGTTTCCAAGCGTTGGTTTTGGCTCCTTTCACGAGCTCTCCTTTTTCGCTTTTTAGCGGAGGGATAACTGCTCCTGTTTTCCAAATTCCAGTTTCAACTAGGGCAGCTCGAACCTCATACACTGCACCACATAATCCACTGGATTATGGGTGGAATGATTTCCAAATCGATCCAACTACTTTGGAACCAGTAGCAGGGGGCAACCCCGCCTTCACATTTGGGAACCCGAGGGCAAGTCCTTCTACTTCCCAAGCTGGTACTTTTCATGCTCCTATTAGGCCCGAGCTTCCTTTCTTAGCAACTTTGAATTTTCCATATTTTTCCAAGCTAATGAATGATCCAGTGAGACATTATGCCTCTTGGCCACCTATTCCTACCAAGCTAACTTTAGATATCCCAAAATTCGAAGGCAAATTTGGTGAAGACCCAGGGGCTCATATCACCACTTTTCACTCGTGCTGCTCCTCCAACTCACTGAACAATAACACCGTTCGGTTGAGATTGTTCCAAAGAACTCTTACTACTACAGCAGCAAAGTGGTGCATTGAACTGCCCTCTGTTACATTTGGTAGTTTTTGGGACTTAGCCAATGTGTTCCTTAACTGTAACGTCCTTGACCCTCCGACCGGCAAAGAGGACACTTCTATACACCAAACATATGGGAAACTAGCCCCATGAAGATGATCATAAATATAATGCTGAATCAAAAATCTTGAACATACTACATACTAAGATGCATAATCGTTCATGTAAACAGCGGAAGCAAAACAACATTCATACATATACAATTCAGCATTTAACATGTCCATCATCATAATTCATTAACTATAAATATGATTGAAAAACAGCTTAGTCAAGAATACTTATCTTATGGGAACTGTCCCGCAACCAGCTATGTCGCTACAATGTTCCACCCAACCATAGGCCAGCATGCTCCTTAATCTCTCAGCAACGCTGCCACCCACGAGTCGGGCATGATCCCCCAAGGAATAAGGAACTAGCAGCCTTACACATAGCCAAGGGTAACAAAACATCCAACGATACACAGTTCATCCAAGCCAACATAGTTGGGTTTATCAGGCAAACATCGGATCAGCCAAGCCAACACAGTTGGGTTTATCAGGCCATCCAGGAGCTGGGAAAGGCTAAATGCTAAGCTGGTAAGCTCTTGAAGAGCTAAGGACACCTACACCATGTTGATGTATTTGTAACTTCGGAATGTATTCATCTATGTATCTTATGTATTGTAACCTGATGTTTATTCCCGGATGTTTCTATTATGTATTTGAGTCATGTTGTCATGCCCCGATGTTCCCATCAGGAGGATCAATAATGTAAACAAGTCATGTCAAGTCGTTGTTAAAGTCCCCACAGTTTCGGGGCACTAGGGTTATTATACACTCATAGAGATGTAGGCTCTAGTAAGTAATTGTTAAGTTGGGCCGACATGATTGAGTGCACTTCAAGTGAACGGAAGAATATAAATAGAGAGTGAGAGTCTCTCTATTTATCACTTGTACATCACATCATTCACTCACTCAAGTGTGGCGCATTAGTGAGGAAGGAAATACACTGGGACTAGACAGAAGAAGAAGACTACTGCTTTGGGGCTTTTACTATTTTGGTGCTGATTCTATCTCTGAGGAAGTTGCGAGGTTTTCTCCTTTATGGTTTCCCCGAGGAAAACTCTTTGTGTCTCTTGTCTCTTGTGATGTGCTTGTGTTTGATTGTTGTACTTGTTATTCTCTCAGTAAATATCCTAACATAATGCTAGCTTAATGTTGAAAAACTAACATGGTATCAGAGCTAACCTAAGAAGAAGACACTGTGCAGCTGCAGGAACTAGGGCTTCCTAGTTGGTGGACCTTCCTCCATAGATTTTCAGCAAAAGTAAGGTGGAACAACTCTCCTCCTTAGGGCGTATCTTTCTGTCGAAACAGAATCCAATTCTAAGGTTTTTCAGTTTTGGACCTGTCACTAGGGTCGGAAATTAGGGCTTTTTACAGAAGAGGAATTTTTCAGTGAGCCCAGGCCTGGATTGATCTCCTCCCCAAAATTGAAGTTAGGGACAAATTTCAAGGCATTTGGGTGGACATAACTCCGGAAAAGCAAAACCCTAGTTTGCTCCTGAACCAGCTCTGCAGGATTTCAGTTCAAGTTTCAGATCCGACATCTTGAACCTGGTAAGATCTAAAATATTTTGTATTTTCAGTTGAGGTTCTCATTTAAGATGTCTCATCATACCAAGTTTGATGAAAAGCTTGAGGGAGCTGATAACTTCCGAGCCTGGAAGTATAGGATCTCCCTGGTCCTGGAAGAGAATGAATTAGACTCCTACATTCATGAGGAGGTTCCAGTTCCAGAGGGAGATGAGGAAAAGGCCTTACATAAGAAGAAGATGGTTATGGAAAAGAGGATCATTGCTAATTCTGTCAAGGATCACCTTATTCCACAGGTGTCCTCTCTCAAGACACCTAAAGCTATGTTTGATGCCCTAACCAAATTGTTTGAAGGAAAGAACATCAATCGGAAGATGACCCTGAGGAACCAACTGAAGAATGTGAAGATTCAGAATGCAGAAACTATCCAGTCATACTTCACAAGGGTTTCTCAGATCAAGGAACAATTAGAAGCTGTTGATGAAGAAGTGGAAAAAGCAGAGATTGTGATGACTACTTTGAATGGCCTTCTTAGGTCATGGGATGCTTTCATCCAAGGAATCTGTGCTAGGAAGAAGTTAGTCAAATTCAGCAGACTATGGGAAGAATGCTCTCAAGAATAAGCTCGGATAGCAGCTCGAGAAGAAAATATGGGTAGTGAAGATCAAGCCCTGACAGCTCACTCCAAGAAGGAAAGAAGAAAACATCATTACTTCAAAGGTAAGAGCTCTCATTCTAAAAGGGATCTATCTAGATTTAGATGTTATACATGTGATGAAAAAGGACATTTTGCTAAAGATTGTCCTAAGAGCAAGAACCACTCTCATAAGAAGAAGAGCAACAAAAGAAGACACCATGCTCATGCTACAGAGGATGATGAACCATCCAAGAAGAGATCCAGATATGAAAGTGAAGATTCCTCAAGCGAGGATGAATATGTGCTGATATCAACTCTCACAGGTAAAATTACTCATGCAAGTGATGATTGGCTTATAGACAGTGGGGCTTCCAAACATATGACGGGATTCAAGGAATCTTTTGTAAGACTGTCAGAACATGAATCACCTCACAAGGTGAAACTAGGAGATGACTACCAATATCCAATAAAAGGTAGTGGGGAATCTTCATACAAGCTAGACTCTGGTAAGTCTCTAACAATGAAAGAAGTATTGTTTGTTCCAGGACTCAAGAAGAACCTTCTATCCATTTCAACATTGGATGCAAAAGGAATGCAGGTTGCATTCATAGATGGTCAAGTCATCATGTGGCCAAAAGGAAAGACTATCGATGATGCGGTAGTGAATGGAGAAAAAGAAGGAGGCTTGTACAAATTGAAGGGCCATCCAGAACAAGCCTTGATCCATGACATAGTAGAGCCAAATGAGCTTTGGCATAGAAGGCTTGCACATGTGCATTACAGAGAACTACCTATTGCAAGCAAAGTTGTTGAAGGTCTTCCAGAATTTCAAGCCAAACATGATGGTGTCTGCAAAGGATGTGTGAAAGGAAAGAATACAAAGAAGACATTTCCCAGCAGCGAAAGCAAAGCCAAAAGTATTCTAGAAATCATCCACTCCGATGTATGTGGACCTATGTCATCAAAATCACTAAGCGGGTATGCATACTATGTTTCTTTTATTGATGATTTTTCTAGAAAGACATGGATTTACTTTATGAAGAACAAAGATGAAGTATTCAGCAAATTCAAGGAATTCAAAGCCTTGATCGAAAACCATATTGAAAAGAAGATCAAGACCATTCGATCAGATAATGGCGGAGAATTCACTTCTAATGAATTCAAACAACTATGTAAAGAATCAGGGATTAAGAGAGAGTTGTATACTCCTTATAATCCACAGCAGAATGGGATTGCGGAATGGAAGAATAGAACTATCATGGAAGCTGCAAGAGCAATGCTTCATGATCAAGACCTTCCTATGCATCTTTCGGCTGAAGCTGCCAGAACAGCGGTGTATGTACAAAACCATACTCCACATAGAGTACTCGAGAACAAGACTCCTGAAGAAGTCTTCTCCGGCAAGAAACCAGAAGTCAGCCATCTCAGAATATTTGGCTGTCCCGTGTACATACACATTCCAAAAGAGAAGAGAAAAAAATTAGATCCTTCAAGAAAGAAGGGTATATTTGTGGGATCCTCTGAAAGCTCGAAGGCTTACAGAATCTACTTCCCAGGATACAAGAAGATTGACATCAGCAGGGATGTGACATTTGATGAAGGCACAGCTTACAACAAATCCAGAAAGAGACCTGCTGAAGAACCCGAAGAAGCAGAAGCAAAAGTACCCAGAATTCATGATACAATCATGGACGAAGAAGCTCAAGAAGAAGATCGAGAGTTCGAGGAACCACAAAGACCTATAGATCCACCTCTAGAGAAGAATACTCATAAGAGGAAACCTGCTTGGGTACGTGAACTTATCCAAGGTGCGGAAAGATATGGGGCTTCAGAAGAGAATCACAGAGAAAGAAAGAGGACCAGATCCAATTCCGGGTATGTAGCTTTACTATGTGATTTCATTGATAAAGAACCTTCCAGTTATGAAGAAGCAGCCGAACAGAAAGAATGGAAGGATGCTATGATCGAAGAATATCAATCGATCATGAAGAATGATGTTTGGGATGTTGTCCCAAGACCAAAAGGGAAGTCAGTTGTCACTTCCAAATGGATCTACAAGATCAAGCATGCTGCAGACAGTAGCATTGAAAAGTATAAGGCAAGATTTGTAGCTCGAGGATTCTCTCAGAAAGAGGGAGTAGACTATGAAGAAACCTTTGCACCTGTAGCCAGATACACTTCCATCAGATCAGTACTTGCTCTGGCTGCAGTAATGAAATGGAAGATACACCAAATGGATGTCAAGACTGCTTTCTTGAATGGTGTAGTAGAAGAGGAAGTATATGTAGAACAGGCACTCGGTTTTGAGACACATGACAGAGAGTCTCATGTATGCAGATTGAAGAAAGCCCTGTATGGTTTGAAACAGGCACCCAGGACCTGGTACGGCAGAATTAACGACTTTCTATCCAGTTTGGGCTTTACCAAGAGTAAAGAAGATTCCAACCTCTACTATAAGGTTGAAGATGGCAACCCAGTGATGCTCCTACTGTATGTAGATGATCTATTTGTGACAAATACAGATGGGTTGATTGCTTATACGAAGAGAAAGCTTGCTGCTAAGTTCGAAATGAAGGACTTGGGGATGATGCATTACTTTCTAGGTATGGAGGTGTGGCAGAGTACAGATGGAATCTTCCTTGGACAAGGGAAGTATGCAGTAGAGATCCTGAAGAGATTTGGGATGATGGACTGCAAAGCTATGGCCACACCTATGGCAGCGAACCTGAAGCTATTGAGTGATGCTTCATCAGAGTCGGTTGATGCTACGATGTATCGTCAGATGATTGGGTCATTGATGTACCTGACGAACACGAGACCAGACATTTGCTTTGCTGTGAACACCTTGAGCCAGTACTTGACAGATCCGAGAAGTGTTCACTTGACTGCTGCAAAGCATATTCTGAATACCTGAAGGGTACAGTTGATTATGGGCTCAAGTATGATGCGAATCAAAAGATTAACCTGGAAGGTTATGTTGATTCAAATTGGGCAGGCAGTGCCATCAACAGGAAGAGTACTTCAGGATGTTGCTTCAGTATGGGATCAGGTGTGATCTCTTGGTTTAGCAGGAAACAATCCTATGTGGCACTGAGTACAACTGAAGCAGAA